>JAUZSV010420014.1:0-10821 GCA_034780495.1 Parotocinclus cesarpintoi
TCCACCTTAACATTAACTTAAGCAATGGGTAAGGCCAGACTTTTTTTATTGCTTGTTTCGCCTATCCGCAGACGATCATATTTAATCATATTTCTCGGATCCGCCACAGCACCAATGGTTGAAATTTAAATAATATAAATACATTTATTTTTTTACTTTTTCCGCCCTCCGGTGGAGAGCCAACGGTTTTCATATATTTTTTTTCCAGATTCACTTTTCCAGATTTTTATTTCTTCCTCCTTCCTTGTATTGATTCCACATAGTCCTTGAGAAATTGAAAAGTGATGAAAAAAAAAAAAAAGATTTTTTTTTTCCCCTCCCTCTTCAGTAGATTCTTAAGTAGGGACATCCGAGGAACAAGCAATTAAAAAAGTCTGGCCTAATAAAGCAGCTGTGTCATTTTGAAAGTTTATACAAATTTGTATGATGGTGAAGTAATACATAATAAAAGAGAATAAAATAGAATAAATAATGTTTTTACCCCACTTACACACAATATAAGACATTTGCATTGCTAATGATTCAAAAAGAAGGATTAACATTAGGAATGCAGTAATTAGTACACAGCGCTTGCAAGTTGTCTTTTTGTGATATAGCTCCTGAAACCTTTTATAGGAAATGGAAACACTCTTATATGCTTTGCTTATTATTGATCTGATTAGGTTATGTATGTAAGGTTTTTTATTATATAAACCACATTTGTCATAACGTAGATTATATTACATATTTTAATCCAGCATATTGCGTTTTCTTGCCAGTTGGTTTTTGCCAAGGATACTGATATTGAATCAAGTTGAGTGTGTTTTATAATTAGTCCTTAGGAAATTATATTTTGTGTCTTTATGAAAGCACACAAAGATGTTGGCTAGACCTTATCATAACCTGATTTTATAATTGTACTGTAATTTAAATATAAGGAGTATATTCATACAAAAACTGTGTGCCAACGATACGGAAATGGCCACAACTTCTGTAGTTAAAAGACAGATTTTTATATCCTTGTAGAATTTATTATGACTTAAGTCCTTGCTGTTAAACTGATCAGACGATGATCAGATGGCCGTTAATAGGTGCATACCTGCATTCTGATAGTATGTGGTTTGTGATGAAACACACAAACACTTTCTTTCTCTTTTGCGATGAAAAACATTAACATTTACAGAATTTAGCAGACGCCCTTATCCAGAGCGACTTACAACTGATACAGACCTTCTGGCCCAGAGTCCAGTATCTTAACCACTAGGCTACCACATTGAAATAGGAGTAAAATAAGAGTGTTGATAAGTGTTTAAAGAGTTTTAAGGGGCAAATCCAGCTGGTTGTGCTGTAGTCCTCAATAACTTGTTGTTTATAATTGATTTCTCTACAGACTGTCTATTGGTCAGGCTCCTTTTTCCCAGACTGAGAAGCCTGTTACTCTTGTGGAGTATCTAAAGCAGCTGTCACGCCACAGAAATTTTATGTGGTTTGTTTCAATGAATCTTATACAGGTAAAGTTTTTTTTGGCCCTTGTGATTCTAGCTATCAGACAATTGAAATATAATGAATCACATGATATTTGTTACCTGAATCTCAATCTTACTTTTCCTAGTTGACCTTAAATAGTTTGTCCTTTAAAAAGCACTACATAAGAATGGATAATATAACCTCCTTCATTAATAATTATTTTGATCTCATCATTGCAACTTCCTGAATGGAAGGCTGCAAAGGCATTGTAACTCTGAGAATGGAATTAATGCAAAGTAGTCCTTTTATTAGGTACCTTTATGATGATGTTATCTTTTGGGCCAAATGTGTTTATGTGATGGTAATTCATGTTCACCTATTCTGTTAACTTTATAGCATGTAAACGGTAGGGAAGAGTGAATAGGGAACATTTTGGAAAAGGCCCATAACTGATATAATCACAAAATATAATCACATTATTGATACATACAACTTACAGGGCCAGTAATTACACATTTTGCAATGCCAGTTTTTATAATTGGTGTATATCTGTTTAACTCTCACCAGGTTTTTCACTGCCACTTCAACAGCAACTTCTTCCCCCTCTTTCTGGAGCACTTATTATCAGACCGAATCTCTGCCTCCACCGGCTCCTTTTTGCTGGGTAAGACCATATGACCTTTGCGGTGCAATTAAAGCAAAGTTCTCAAGAATATTATTTGCTTCATTACCTTGTCTGTGGAGACCTGCTTGTTATTGAGCTAGGCTCTTGTAGATTATTATTTCTTCTCTTGGAAAACATATTAATTGGGGATTCACTTGATCTATTGAGCTTTAACAAACAACAACTTGGGTCTCCTCAGGTGAAAGCTGTAGTTTGTGTTAAACTGTCCATTGCTTCTCACTAGCATGTCTGAGACATTAAGACTGTGTTTCGGTCTTAATGGGCTTTTTTCTGTTCAAAACCTACAGGCATCTCTTATATAGCTCCCAATGTCAACAACCTTTATTTTCTGACATTGTGCCGAAGACTGGGCGTCTACTGGGTTGTTCGTGGGCTCTTTCTTTTGAAACTGGGCCTTAGTATAGCAATGCTGCTAGCAGGAGCAGACCAGGTTTACCTGCTATGCTTATTTATTGCCAGGTGAGAATTACACATACACACAAAAAACAAAATCAGTCTGCAGTTGCTTTGCCTTTTACCATATTTATATTTAAATGAACACATGTATTATGTGTAATGTGGCTAGATATGCTTTTGTAAATGTAACATTTCTGATCAGCTATGACTGGGTAAAATAGCCTTTGTTTAATAATATCAAGCTAAACCATTTAGAATTTTCTAGATTTTTGCTTCAATACAACCTTGAACATGATCAGGCTTTTACACATGTCCTAAAGGTAGATAAAAAGAACCTAATGAAATAAGTAAGACTAAAATGATGTACCTGGTAATTTATTTATTTATTTATTGAGGAAAATGATCCAGTTTTACATATTTGTCAGTGACAAAGATATTTAAACCTCTAGGATAGGCTGAATAAAAATCTGAGTCTGGTGCTTTCAATCAATGGGATGACAATCGGGTGTGAGTGGGCGCTTGTTTTAACTTTTATTTAAAGAACAATGAGGAGTCTTCACAACATGTTTGTGGAAGTCTATCATGGCACGAATAAAGGAGATATCTAAGGACCTCTGAGTTGTTGATGCTAATCTTGGTCAAACTGGAAAAGTTGCAAAGCCATCTCTAAAGAGTTTGGACCCTACCAATCCACAGGTAGACTGGTATTGTACAAATTGAAAAATTTTAAGACTGTTATCCCCCAGTCAACCAGTAAAGATCACTCAAGGTAAACAACCATAGGGCTCTGTCACATTGGTTAAGGTTCATGAGTCAAACATTAGAAAAAAACTAATCAGCAGTGGTCTATGGGTATATGTGGCAGGACAGCAAAAAGTCCTTGTTCGCAAAAAAGAACATGGTTACCCATCATATGGCACATGCAAAATAATTTTTTGGAAGAATTAAACCAAAAATGGAGCATGAGAACATAAAGCCCTACATTACAATATAAGAACCATATGCCATCGTGTCAGTGGTAATATCATGGTTTAAGACTGTTTTGCTGTATCTGGGATGGAACAATGAATTCTGATTTATACCAGTGAAATCTCAGAACATCTTAAGAAAATGTAAGTCATGCTGCAAGGACGTTTAAGTGTAAAAGACAGTTTGGTGTTTTTGAATGACCAAGTTCTGACCTTTAATTCATTGGAAATGTTGTAGAAGCAGTTTGTTTTAGGAAACCTATAAACATTCCAGAGTTTAATCTGGTCTGTATGGTGGAAATGACTAAAATTAATCCAAGTCGATGCAGGACTGATTAACAGTTAACAAAAATGGTTAGTCGCAGTTTTTTCTGAACAGTGAGGTTATACCAGATACTGAATGCAAAAAAAGCTTCACACATATTTTCCACCCAAATATATGTCATCTTGAATCAGTTTCCTTCTGAAAAAAAAATGAGCGAGTAAAATATTTTGGGGTTGTTTTTTTTTTCTTGATCTACCTGTAAAAAAAGACTGTAAAAATGTAATGTGTTGGTCATATTTTAAATATATAGAATTCTAAAGGGTTCACAAACCTAATGTTATGTTAACAAGCACACTGACACCATTTTTATTGTGTTTTGCCATGTTGATTAACCACACACTACATATACTTAACAAAAATATAACTTAACACTTAACCCATTTTTTCATGATCTGAACTCAAAGATCGAAGACTTTTTATGTACATTAAAGACCTTTTTCTCTCATATATTGTTTACAAATTTGTCTAAATCTGTGTTAATGAGCACTTCTCCTTTTTTGAGATAATCCATCCACCTCAATGGTGTGGCCTATCATGATGCTGTTTAGACAGCATAATTATTGCTCAGGTGTAACTTGGACTGTCCTCAATAAAAGGTCTCTCTAAAATGTGCAGTTTTATCACACAGCACAACAGATGTTTCAATTGAATGTTCATTTCTCTACCATAAGTCGTTTTCAAAGACATTTTACAAATTTGGCAGTACATACAACCGACCTCAAAACCACAGGCCACGTGTAACGACACCAGCCCAGGGCGTGGCCAACAAACACAGGTGCATTTTTGCATTTTATCTATGGCATTTTGCGTGCACAGAGATGCCATGATGAGATCCTAAGGCCCATTGTTATTCCATTCATCCACGACCATCAGCTCATGTTGCAGCATGATAATGCACTGTACAGATGCAAGGATCTGTACACAATTCCTGGAAGCTGAAACCATTCCAGTTCTTCCATTGCCAGCATACTCACTCATTGAACATGTTTGAGATGCTCTGGATCGATGTATTCATAGATCGTAGTTCCTGACAAGATCCAGCAACTTCGCACAGCCATTAAAGTGGAGTGGACCAACATTCCACAGACCACAATCAACAACCTGATCAACTTGATGTGAAGGAGATGTGTTGCACTCACACCAGATACTGACTGGTTTTCTGACCTCCCGGTCCCCCCAATACATTAAAGGTAAACTGCACATTTTATAGTGATCTTGTATTGTGGCTAGTCTAAGTTAAGCAAGAATCATGCTGTCTAATCAGCATATTGATATGCTACACCTGTGAGGTGGATGGATTATCTCAACAAATTAGAAGTAGACACTAACACAGATGTAGACAGGTTTGTGAACAATATTTGAGTTCGGGCACCGTTTCAATTGGATTATTCCTGTGGGTGGGATGTCCGATGTTGGGAGCATTTTGCATGTGGAGAAAGCATTTTCATTGGTACATTTAGTATAAGTAGAAACAATGTAATTTTGGGGGTCTTTATAAACCAGTTGTAATGAACGCACTTTCTTCCCGGCAGTAATCGAGTGTTTACAGAGGGGACCTGTAAGCTGTTGAACTTAGTAATTACAGACCTAGTCGATGAAGACTTTGTGTTGAATCGGCGACAGCACGCAGCCTCCGCACTGCTGTTTGGCATGGTTGCTCTAGTAACAAAACCTGGCCAGACCTTCGCCCCCCTTCTAGGCACCTGGTTGCTATGTGTCTACACAGGTATGTATAAGTGAGGATGATGATTCATTTTTAAATATCCCCAAATTTTTTAGCTTTTTATCTACATGGCGCTTTGTTAGCTTTTAATCTAACCTAGCTTTTAATGTCGATTCTTTACAATGTGTTGAAGAGTAGATTTGAACTCTCTTATTAGAACGTACCTCTGGAAAATGGTTTGGAGAGTAAATATTTGGATTACTTTCAACCACCATTGTGCTCCATTTACCAGGATGTATTTCCTATATAACGTTGGGTTATTCCGTTTTCAAATGTTAAATTTACCAAATTAAATAATTTAAATTAAGATGTATTAAATTAATTAAAAGTAAATTATTGTTACAATAATACACACACTAGGGCATAGATTGGATTTACATGGCTAACCCTATGCCTAACATATAGTCAATTATATTGACAAAAATATTATGACATTTTTTTCCCTGATTGGCATTGTAGATATGCCTTAAGATTTTAGACTGAGTGTCCAAAACCTTGCACTGCAAATTATAAGAGCCCAAGTCTTATTTGTCTGTTTGGCTGTAGTCACTTTCACTGACTTATCCATAATTGTTGCTATGGTAATGATGCGAGTGTGTCTATGAGAATATTATTTTATTATTATATTACTATGAGAATAGTATTTCTTGTTAAAGATAGCACACAATTAAACAATAGATTCTGATGTGCGTGAAGGAAATGCCCAGTTACAGTGCTAAACTTGTATTATTTCCACCTTCATGCTCTCATTACTTGGAGTATGCTCTGGCACTGTTGGCCATGTTTGCACATTGAGCAGGATATTTATCCATATATGGCTTTGTTTTAAAAGAATCTGTTTAATTTGAACTTGAACAAATGCAAAATGTCAGAAGACATGTCACATATTTATGGCTCCGGGATGAGATTCTGCGTTATACAGGAGTTAATTTTCTTAGGTTCCCTTTCATTGGAAAGACTTGATCCAATATGGCTACCATTTTCCACACATAGCCTTAAAGATAGATATGTCAGTGACTTTTGATTCAACCTGTATATCTGAACCGTAAATGAGTGTAACTGTAAATCCCCTATGGAATTGCCATGTATTCGTACATTCTTACTTCCTCCTTTAAAAAGACCAGAGTGCAGTAAATGGGGATTTGCTATATTTGTGACTCCCTCTGGTTCTTGTAATGCCTCTATGGACTTATATAGTGTTCGAGTATATTAGCACAATGGTTATTTAATAAAAAAAATCCAAACCTCATTATTGGTCTTTTAGGTTTCTTTTTTGTAGTTTGGTTTAGAGATATTTGTAATCGTGATTTTGCCTGTGTTCATTATGATTTATAACAATTCTCAATCACTGTCCTCATGCTTTTTCTTCAGGTTATGACATATTCGAGCAGGACACTGTTAAAGACTCTGTGGCAGCTGTAGCTGTTTCAGGTGTAGAGAGCACTCTGCCAATGCGACAGGGCTGTTTTTATCTGCTGGTGTTTGTGCCCATAACCTGTGCCCTGCTGCAGCTTCTGGCCTGGTCTCGCTTCAACCTCCATGGTCCGAGATTACATAGCATCAAAGCCATGAGGCAAGGGACCCAAAACCTTGTTGATGTTAAGACCATCTGATACTGCCCATTCCATTCCTCACTGCCTCATTGACTCAGGAAGGAGGCTGGTATGGCTTCTGAAGGACTGTGTAATATTTAAAGGACTCTTGCCTTATTTTAATACAAATATAAATTATCTGCACGTCTATATTTGATACATTTTATGTCGAAGGGACCAAATATGAATTAAGTTGAAACAATCGTGGTATGGGACCATATGGAAGAGCATCTCACTCCTTTTGATTGAAAGTGAGATTTTAGTTAGGAGTTCAGCTTCTAGACTAAGCCAATCAAACATTTTTTATATAAATTACAGACTGTAAAGCTTTATTGTGTATTTTATTATAAAACGCCTGTTTACTAAGAACAAAAACAGTTCCAGTTAATAGAAGATACATAGGATTTTGTGGCGTTTTTCAATGATTAAGTGTAAACATCAATTAATTTTGTCACTGGCACTTTTACTGGTACTGTAGGTTTAAAACGTTTACTGTTAGTAATTACATTTTAAATGAAACGTTTATTTTTATAATAAACATTTCACACTCATGACATTTGACAAATAATTCCACACTGATCTGATCAGAGACCATATTGTTAAGCAGTCTTTGCAGTTCTAAAGATACAATTTAGATCTGTTTAAATGTTGCCATTTTTAAGTATTTAAAAAAATATATTTTTTTACAGCCCAGAACAAAGACCAAACATACAATGTTCAGTACCAGAACCCACGTTGACCTTTTTGTTACTCTTTTTTATTAGTTTGTTCACTGATGTGCTTTTTGACTCAGGTAGTATTCCATTTACAAAACACATTGCATTTATCATTGTATTTTCCAAACATGGTAATTTTTTCGTTCTGTATTTTAAATGGTTTGTGGCAAATAAACATCCTTATTCATTCAATGGTCTGAATGATGTCTGACAATTTTCATTATAGATGGCATAAAAAAATATTTTTACCTGAGCCATATTTTGTTTTTAAAACCATGACTTTTTATGAATTATGTAAACAGATACAGTTGCCTCACTGGCTTTTAGCTGTATGTAACTGCACCTTTAACTGAATGAGTCATGGATTTATATTCATTATTAATGATCATTTATAGTGGTCTTTGTAAGGGTATTAGTAAGAACCATGTTCAGCATAGTGAGCTATAGTTCTGTATGTTATTCTTCTAAAGTAGTAGATTTGATTACTTTATTCTTGTGGTATAAAGTTTACTCTGAAGTCCAAATGGTGTTTGGCTGGATGTGTTAGTATTTGTTGTGTTTTAAGTGATGTCTATTTTTAGGTATTTGAGTACTATCAGTGTTTCCTACAATCATCCCAGTAATTCAGTCATTATTTATATATATATATTAAATTAACATAATGAAGTTGTGATGGCAATAAAGAGAAATGATAATGAAACTGCCATCCACTGTAATATGCTCATTTGGAAGCCCCATAAAGTTTTATGTTCTGAGTTAAAGGAAGTCACAGCCTTCTCATCAGTGTGGTGCAGAAAGTACTATTACCTCACTGCTGACTGATTCACTCAATAGTTCATGTTCAATTGTGTTGTGTCAAATACAAATGCTCTTTCTTAATGTCTGACTAATTTCCCTTTAGAGATTTATAATGTGATAGCAAATCATGACTGCATATAACACCCAACTAGAAGGCACGGTCATGACTTGAACTTTGGTCTCCATATTTGTTTACTAATGTGACTTATTAATGTACACTATATTACTGAACGTGTGTAGACACATGGCCTTTTCTCGTTACAGTTACAGCCATTGTTAACAGCTTCTCAGATGGATTGGAGCAGTAGAAACCCATTCTCTGGAATGATGAATCACACTTCAACATCTACCAGAGTGCCAAATGAATATGGGTTTAACAGGAGAACCTTACCTGCATAAATGCATAGCACCAACATATACTGCTTACAGACAGGGGATCTTTCAAAATGAAATATTCCATAATGAAATATCCCATATTTTTTGTGAGCAGTGTAATTTTGAAGTGATCTGAAGATGGCTTTGATCGTGATGGTGATTTACTGTAGTTTAAGAGAAGTGCTACAGCAAATGTCAGTCAGATTTTATGCCACTTTATTTCACCGTGGTGACAGTATTTTAAACCACAAAACAGAAATTGTACAGAAATCAATAGCTTAATGTCAGAAATGAACTGGCCTGAACAAAAACCTTACCTTAACCTCATCATATAAATTTTGTTTGAAATGAAATGATAGCCGTGAGCCAGGCCTCGACTGTGCAACCTCAGTAATGCTCTTGTGGCTAAAAGGAATGAAATCCCTCCAAAAAGGTTGTTACTGCAAGTGTTCCATATTAATTAATTCCATAAAATGTAGACGTTCCCCATAGAATATGAATGTGATGTTAGAGGGTTCACATAATTTTGGTCATTTCATGTACCTTAAACCCATTTTACCTATTGCATGCTTATCAAAAAAGGTGTACAATTTATTAAGAACTTAATAAATCAACTAATTACTAAAATAAAACCGAATGTAAAACAAACTAAACTGTAATATTAGACACTGCCATCTTTAGAATCTGGCTGTCCTTTACGTGGATGCCTTGCCCTCCCTCAAATACATTTAGTTATGCCAGTACAACACACAAGAACGTACACTAACAACACAGATACACGCATGCTCACAAACACTTCAGAATTTTGTTTGACTTATTTTTACGTCTTTCACTTTTCACTTTATATTTTTTAAATTTTATTTTAGTATTTGATTTTAAATAGCTCCTAAAAATAATACACTGCATACAAAAATGATGGGATATTTTATTTTGAAATCTATTTTTGTGAGCACTATATATTAGTTCAACCTTTTTATTTTTTATTTCCAAGATTTGGTGTTTGTCATGCCAATGAAGCAAATTTTGAATCAGCTATTAAACAGTGTAGTAAAATGAACAATGACATATTGTTACAGTAAGCTCCCATGCTTGGGCCCATGAAGTGGTCGCTATGCACATTTACATTATTTAGCTGACGCCCTTATCCAGAGGGACATACAGTCTTACAATTCAAGCTATGATTGGTTAAGGGCCTTGCTTAAGGACCCAACTGTGGCAGCTTGGCAGAGGTGGGATTTGAACCCTGGACTATCAGGTCCAGAGTCCAGTACCTTAACCGCTAGGCTACCACAGTCCTATCCCAAATAGGTTTTATATAAGCTTGAAAAGGTAACTATCTTGGATTGCAGAGGACACTTGAACGAGTGACAAAGCGTTTTTTCCATGAACATCTTCTGTCCATATAGAAGAGCTGATTCAACTTTCTGGGATTTATTTACCTGCTTTACCGAGCATGCATGAAGACATTAAGTTTGATTGGTCACTCTACATAGGTCACATGACTAGTGTGTTGATATAACCTCGTGTCTATTGTGAATATAGCCATCGATGCTGATGTGAAATTTAAAATAAAAACTGACCATGAACATGCAGTGACTCTCTATATCGTGTATGTCCTTTTAAGCAGAGCCCCGCCTCTTCTTGCTTAAGCCCAGCCTCTTTGTGGATCAGCGCGGTGACAGGTCACGTGACCGACGGAGCGCTGCCTGCCGGGAGGAGGGAACTGTGTGTGTGTGTGTGTGTGTGTGTGTGTGTGTGTGTGTGTGTGTGTGTGTGTGTGTGTGTGTGTGTGTGTGT
>JAUZSV010420025.1:0-10821 GCA_034780495.1 Parotocinclus cesarpintoi
AAAGTACCGAAACAAATTCTATTATATACGTATAATGTTGTTGTTGTTATTTTTTATATATATATATATATATATATATAAAGCCACAATTCGCCACCTAGCTGATGCAAAGCGGATCAGCGATTTATGAAAGGATATTTGGGATCCCCGGGAGAATTTATGCCTTTATCAAAAGTCAGGAAATCCGAAAAGATGTTGACAAGAGCAAAACCAGCGTGAGGTGAACACGCCCACCACTTACTTAATTTTGTTTAAGTGCAGTCCGTCAAGAGAACGCGTCAGATCACACTGGATTAGTTGACTGGAATTTAGTAAGAACTTGCTTTTTACAGCATTATGCTTTGCATGCTGAGTACCTATACATTGTGTTGTAGATTGTTTTAAAAAACTTGGTTGCAAATGTATTTTTCAATTAACAAAGTTCGTAAGCAACAGTAGTTCTTGTTTGTACCTTCGATATACGTGTAAATCACACAATAAAGGTTTAATTAACATTTAATATGTTACATAGCATGCCCCGTCTTGTAACATGGGGCATGTTCATTTAATCGGACCAGCCGGTTATTAGGACCAAAACGATCTCGTCCCGATGTGGTCTGATTAAACGGAATTGACTGTATACATGACCATGTGCAGAGGGTGTGAACAATGTGTCACAATTTGTAACTTGGTTGTGCCATTTTAACAACTTTTAAGGGATCCAAGGTCAGTCAGAAACTCTACTCAGACAACACCTTACTTGGGAAGTAGGAAACAAGGGCACTCACTAGGTATTGATGGCTTAATGAATATTCAGTGAAAGTGCTGACACATTCGGGTCAAAATCTTACTTCACTCAAGTGCGCCTAAATTTCTATTCTATCTTTAGAAAAAAGGCATGCTGTGGAACCCTGTTGTACTTTAGTGGAATTGACTGGAATGCAAAGGCTTGAAGCATGGTCTTTAGTCTGAGGACACCTGGAAGCTGGTGGACTTTGCACCTTTTATCCTTGATAGAAGAAATGGTTAAAACAATGTAGCATGTAATTTAGAAGGGTGCCCACATCTTTGGTTACATGTACTACCTACACAATATAATGTTCTGGAGGCTTTCTGAGGTTGGAACTGTACTCTATACTGGAACTGAACTGTACTGTAATTATTTCTCCCCTCACAGCGCTGTGACCTATCAGTGTTTAACCTGATCAATTTGGAGGGGCACATGTCTCGATATCAAGCGGACGTTTACCTTCCTCAGCGAAAAGTCACTCGCCAGCTGATTGAAGAGATCATGGAGGCCCCTGAGCCTCAACCCAGACCTAAACCAGTTCGAATGAAGGTCAACAGGTAATAAACCCACTTTATTTTACAAGAAAACATCAGCTGGTTTTGATGAGTGATCAGAACTTGTGAACAATCTTAATGGCGTATTTGAATGTACGTATGTAAAGGATGTTGCAGCCGATACCAAAGTCTGACGGGCGTTCAGCAGCAACGACAAACATCCCAAGGCCTACATGCCCAGTCTCTCCTGCTGTTCAACCTTCAAAGCCCTGTGTAAATACCGAGGTCACTACTCCTGCTCAGGCTACTGTGCAGCCATCTCCTCCAGGTGAACTTGATGGCCTTTTTTGTTTGGTTATTAAAACTGACCACTGACAGTAATACTGATTTGTGATTTTGAGGATCTAATTCTCTTTCTCTCGCTGTGTTAGTTTGTCCTGTCACTCCTCTTGGTGCTCCACGAGCTCCTATTTGTCAAAATGTTCCTTCGACTGGGTCTGCAAATCCTATGACGAATATTCGACCCACACCTCCCTCCTCAGTTCCAGCTTCCCCTCAACCTCCCAGCAATGTTGTGACACAGAGGGTTCTTCTCAGCCCTGATATGCAAGCCAGACTACCATGTAATTATTACCAAAGCACTCTTCATTTGATGTCTGATTAAAAAATATGTATTTGTGAAGTTAAAAATAAAGATTTAAAAGTTGTTATTGCTATATTTTCCACACAGCTGGAGAGGTGGTAAGTATTGCACAACTGGCTTCCATGGCGGGTCGCCCAGTGTCGTCCAGTCAGGGCAGTAAGCCTGTCACGTTTCAACTGCAGGGCAACAAACTTACTCTTTCTGGTGCCCCACCTGTTCCCCAGCCACGGACCATGCAAGGTGAGTACATTTCTTGTTTCATTATCTAGGATGAACTAGAGGTCAACCGATATGGAATTTCGACCAATACTGATTTTTAGTATTTCAATAAATATTTGGGGCTGATTTAAAATTCTTAAAAACATCAAAAGATGATCATGATTGATGGATGCCGTTTTAAAAGCTTAAAGAGTTTTAACATTGTTTTTTGGTTCAGCGCTGAGCAGAAGTTATTGTGGGTTGAAAGCCAACAATAAACGTGAACAATATGTTGGCAGAAGAAGGATATCTACAATTTGAAATGACTGAGAAGAGTTAGTTGCAGTCAAGGAAGGGTGACATCCTTGAAAAGCAAAGACAGAGTGAGTCAATAAAGGGCAAAACTATTCTCTAGAGAAAAAACGCTACAGGAAATAAAGACTTTTGGCCAATTGTTTTATTAGTAGGGCTGGGTACTGGCATTTTATTGATTCTGCTTATCGATTCGTGTTCATATAGCTTAGTATATAGCTTAATTTTGATTCCAAAATTAAATATGCGAGAGATGTTTGGTCTTAATAGGTGATTGTTTAGTATATATTATGCCTTGTTAAGCTTTTTCCTCATAAGATAAAAAAAAAAATAAAGTAATCGTTTCTCTTCCCAGTTAAACTTAAGTCATCATGCCAGCAGTGGAGATTACTGATGATTAGTAGTAAGTGTGAGAAGTTTGGTCTCCTCTATCATTGAGTTAGTACATTCAACTTAGTGTTTTTAGCTCTCAGTTAACACAGCATCTGAGTTGGGAGACCACAGTCATTCAAACACAGTACTTTGTTGAAGCTAAATATCATGCTGGTCTCGTCAATGTACAGCTAAACATTAGAGCAACCATCTTCAGTTAAAGCTCTAAATCAGTATATCTAAACATCTACGTCGTGCTTATATTTTTTGCACAAATCACAGCCATGTATTTAAATACATTAGTAGGAACCGATACGTGGAATCAGTTTTTTAACAGGTACCCAGTTCTTGGAAATTTTAAATACCCAACCCTATTTTATAAACACAAGGGTAGAAAGTATCCCAATTTTTTAATTGCTAGCTTGTTATATTGTTATATCAGAGGTTTTGTTTGTAACATATTTATTCCAAATAAAGATACTGAGAAGAACTATCATTCTAGATTACCTTAAAATCGGTTATCAGCAAATCAGTTATGGAGAAGTGATGACTATCTGCTTCAGTTATCGGTTGGATCAATCATCGGTTGATCCCTGGTATGAATAGTTGTGGCTGGCTTTACTTTCCTGCATGCATATGGTCTGCCTGTAAGTGCTGGTTTAGTGATTGGCCTAACACTCTCTCCTGTGGTTGTGCCTTTTTAGGAAGTGTAATGCATCTGGTATCCAGCGGTGGGCAGCACCACCTTATTAGTCAGCCAGCTCAGGTTGCGGTTCTCCATACACTTACTCAGTCAGGTAGCATCTCGACAAATCTCAATCCAGCAAGCACTTCCCCAACCTGCTCTGGACTAGCTGTGCCCCCAACTCCTACTCAAGGTACTGACTCTGTCCTTGAGTTTGTGTTTCTAGTCATTCTCACAGTGATAGCCTGTAGTCTGGGTACCATACACGAGCATTCTGGAATTTAACAGTTGGTGTTAGCCATTTCTGTTTTCCTGTATGTGGCATGACCGTTGTTAATACACTGGACAAAGGAGATTCACTTTCTGAAATGGAGGGTGTGATGTAATATTGCCACACTATTCAGAATGGTGTGCAGTTTAAAATCACTAGTTATTCATCATTTGAGCTGTGGCCAGCTGATAAATCCACATATAGGAGGAGTTACTGTATTTTACTAATCTCAGAAATTTAATTCACATGTTAAATAAGTGAGTAACTCATTATTTAAAAAAACCCAAAAAAACCCAACTAGTTTTATTTGAATATTTTCCCTTAAAATGTCATGTCGGTAAATAATTATATAAGACTTCGTAGTTGAGGGCTGTAGTAAAGTCCTTTTGGATTTTTAATATTGTACTGTATCACAGTAAGTCTACTAACTTTGCTTAATGCTTTGTATGGCATTGCTTTATATAGCTTGGAAGCAACAGGATGATTTACAGGTGCCTTTTTGTTTGAGGGGTAATAATGCAAAACATATCTAAAAGGTGGTGGCGGCTTTTATTTTTCACACTTTTTATGCTGCTGGGTGGTATGACCTGTATCCATTTTTTTTCCCACAGATTTATCATAGGTTGCTGTACCTCCATCCGCCCAACCCCTGCCCCTCTGCCCGCAATAGTACCCCCACTATAGGATTTACTACTTTAAAGTATCAAACCGAATTAAAAAAAAAAAAGTTTTCACCCTCTTGCAAATCCAGTGTTTTAAACATTGTTCTGAATTAGTCTCTTAATTGGGTTGTTACTGTGCTTGTAATGTCGCCCCACTGTTTGCTTTCGTATGCAGCTTTACGAGTTTTGGCTTCACTGATTCACTGGCGCTACTGGTTAACAGCACTGAATGTGATTACTGCGGTCGCATATAGTCATTTACAGTTATTACAACGTTTTCTGCTGAGATCATACAGTTAATTACTAGCCATCAGCAGCTCAACAAACTTTGCAATAGATAGCCTTTTTGTCTGCGTCTGATTTTTTTAAAATACCAAAACTTCTGAACTGCACACACAGCTTCTATGTTCTTCTTTTGCATCATAACAACACCGCACGAACAATTGTCACCCAGCACTGTCTTATTAAAACACTGAATACACCAAGTCTTTTGTTTTTCATAATGTTGCCTCAACAAGTAGGTTTTGTGTTCGTGAACTTATCGTATCTCTCAAAAGTGAGTACACCATACACATTTTTGTAACTTTTATTACATCTTTAGATGTAATAGATCTTAAATGACACAATCTTTAGATGACACTGATACAATGTGAAGTAGTCAGTCTACAGCTTGCATAACACTGTAAATTTGCTCTGCCCTCAAAATAACTTCACACCATCATTAATGTCTAAACCGCTGGCAACACAAGTGAGTACACCCCTAATTGAAAATGGCCAAACTGTGCCCAATTAGTCATTTTTTCAAACTTTACTGAATACAAGCAGACTAACAACATGGTTTACTGGAACTAATCATGAATTAAGCATGGTGGTGGGAATGTCATAATTTGGGACTGCATGAGTGCTGCCGGCTGTAAGGAACAACAGTTGATTGAGGGAACCATGAATGTGAACATGTACATACTGAAGCAGAGCATAATACCCTACCTTCAGAAACTAGGCAATATTCCAACTTGATAACGACCCAACACATCTAAGATGACCACTGCCTTGCTAAAGAAAATGGGTTTAAAGGTCAAGCATGCCTTTAGACTTGAACCTTACTGAACATCTGTGGGGTATTCTCAAATAAAAGGTGGAGGAGCGCAAGGTCTCTAACATTCACCAGCTCCATGATATCATGGAGGAATGAAAGATGATTCCAGTGACAACCTGTGAAGGTCTAGTGAACTCCATGCCTAAGAGAGTGCTGGAAAATAATGGTGGCTTCATAAAATATTAACACATTGGTTACAATTTGACCATTTTTATTTAGAGGGTCTCCTCAGATGGAATGTGATTGGAATTCATTTTTATTATTCTCCAATATGTCCTTTTTCTGTTTCTGTAAATATTGTAGAATGTGTCTAATCTGTATGTACATTGTTAGTTTGATCATACTAGCCATGTTTCTGTCATAGTACAGTATATTTTGTTCAATTATATTAACTTTAAGGATAGGAGACAAAGGGGTAATATTGGCCAAGGAAAACATTTACAGCTTGTGGCTGATTTTATTTATATTTTTTTCCCAGTGGCATTTTTAGGACACGTTTTTATTCTTTTAACAGATTATTTATATTGTTATTAAATTGTTCTTTTCCTGTAACCCACATGTACAACAAAAAACCCAACAACAACATGCCAAATACATTAGTAAAATTGATTAGCATTTTATACATTTCTCATTGTCTGCAAAAAAGCTTTTGGATTTGGATTGTTGTCTAAACTGTGGCAGAAACTAGACATTTTGATTTAGCTCTACTACTGTAATCCAGAGTATGGTGCCCAGTCCAAAAATTACTGAAATTGTTTTGTGCATGATTTCTGTTTTTGAAGATTAATCCCTCTCGTCTCCATTTCGTCGTTTAGTGCCATCATCCCGGCTCAGTGGTCCAGGAATTGTTAAGATCGTTGTGCGTCAAGCACCAGGCAAAGAGGGTGGACATGTTCCCACCATGGCAGTGTCCCCCTCTCTTCGCGTTGCTTCTCCCCAATCTGTATTGTTGCACCCTCATGGTACTCCAAGCCCTGCTCTTAGACTGCCTGGTCCTCAACAGCTTCACCATCAGCCTCTTGCTTGCTCTCCTACTCCTCAAGCTCCTGCCTCAAGCCCCAGCAAGCTTTCCGCTGCTGCTTTGAAAGTTGTGGCGGGTACAGCACCAATTACAGGGCAAGGTCAGGAGGCTACGCAAATTTTTTTTACACAATTGTGTATATTACAACAATTTAATTGAACAATAATTTCATATTCTTTGTAGCTAAGACGAATGCATCGTTGCAGCCTGAGGAGAGAAGTACTGATGCCACCCAGCATACTGGCAACATTAAGCCCACACCAGCTTCTCAGAGCAGTGCTTTAAGATTTCAGCGTCCTAGAGTCCATCCTCCACCACGATCCCCCTTCTATATAGTAGGAATTACATATAATACACATTCATTATATATATATATATGACGTTTGAAGCTGCTTATGATTAAAGTACCGGTGTTCTAGTAATACATGTGCAGGTAGTCAAGGTATTACAATAGGGGTTAGAAAATGCTGATTGTAACGTAAGCCGAGGAGTAGAATATGTACTGCATGTACAGGAGGAAATAATTATTAGCTCCCTTGCTGATTTTGTAAGTTTACCCACTTACAAAGAAATGAAAAGTCTATCATTTTAAGGGTAGGTTTATTTTAACAGTGAGAGAGAGAATATCGATAAGAAAAACCAGAAAATTACATTGTATAAAATGTATACATTTACTGGCAATTTGAAAATGTATTTATGTAGCGCTTTTTACAACAGAGCAAAAAAGCAGCTTTACAATCTTATATTATCTTAAAAGGCCAATCCCAAATTGAGCAAGCCTAGGGCGACAGCGGTAAGGGGAAAAACTCCCTAAATGTAGAACGAAGAAACCTTGGGAGGACCAAGGCTCAAAAAAGGGACCCATCGTCCTTGGGTGGCCTAGATGTAGTTAAACTTTATTCTATTCATTATACTTGCACGTTCCAGCTACTTCTGTGGTGCACAAACATTGAGAGAAGGATACAGTGCACTAAGCAACGAATGGAAAAATTGACAACACAATAACAAGACAAAAGTAACGTTAAATACAGAATAACCTGTGTGCGCACGTGCGTGTGTGTGTTAAAAAAAAAAAAGTGTGCACTATTGATTTAGTCCTTTAGCATGGGGAAGTGCAGGAACACCAAAAATACTCGTATTTCTAAAAATAACTAATACCTGTACACCTTTTGCTTTATTTGTTTTAGATCTTGTGTTTAAATTACTAGCATTAGCTTGAACCATGTTTTTATTTTGACAGCCATCGCTTGATGACCACATTACGGCAGAGCGAGACGCAAAAATCTCCCAGATCTTTCGAATCAATGAATTGCATTGCAACACTAAGCCTGTCTATGGGCAAGAGGTTTTGGACTTTCTGACCTTCCTCCCAGGCCCCAGTCCCTCTCCAGCTCGTCCCCTCCTAAACAGCTGGAGCAACTCTGGATATAGCTCTTGTCTTATTGCTCAGTCTGAAGATATGAATAACTACTTGGACAAAAGTAAAACTCTGCGGGATGCCATTCCTACCTACACAGAGAGGCTGCAGTTATTGTCAGAGGTCATGGAAAGGTATGACTTCAGACTGCACCAGTCTATATTTTAAAGTTTAAATCTAGGTCACATTCTTGTATATGGTTTCTTGAATGACAAGTACACCCCACTATATTGCACAGGTTCACATTTGTCATCCCTCCAGTGGACTCCAAGCCCATCACCATGCACTGCTGCCATCCACCCCCTTCTGTCAGCCACCAGCAGGCTCTTTTCTCCTCTATGCTGTCTACTTGTATTTCACCCCTCCTGAATTTGCTGCACCACATCCAGTCCAATATGCGGACCCACTTCCCTGATCTGAGACTTATTCAGTATGACTGTGGTGAGTACCTTTTATTACTTATTCTGTATACTTGTTATGGATGATCGCTACAGCTGTATGTATTTACAAATGGTAAAATATTTTTTAAAATGACACCCTACACCCTGATTATCCTCTTGGATTTACCTACTTGAAGCACCAGGAGAACAGTCAAAAGACCACTGAGTTTTCAGACATGGATGTTGTTGACATATAATGACTGCTAGATGGTATCAGATCGATTCGACTTGCGATCCTCCAAATTGCTGTTTGTTTCTGTGTATATAAACAATGTGGTGAGACTATTACATTAGAATGCTTTTTTTTCTTTTATCTTTCTCAGCATAATGTTCTGATAATTTTTTCACTTGTGGTAATTGTATTTCAAAGGCAAACATTACAAATCCACTATAAACTACAGTTGAGGTTGCTTGTTGCTAGAGGTAGGCTGTTTAATTCTTAGTTAATACAGCTCTGTGAAAATATTGCACAATTTATTTATTACTTTATGAAGAGGGGGGTAGGTCGAATGACATTATATTAAAAAATTTTTTTTTTTAGCATTTTCAGATAGGCTTTCTTAACTTGTTTCCTCTCTCAATTGTCATACTTTCAAATAATCTTTATAAATTATAAGCTAGGGCTTTTCCATATCGTATCATTCACGATAATACAGGTTACATTTTTGTTAACAATATAAAACAGCCATATCATGATATTCCGATGTCTTTGTGATGATGTAATGCATTTACACAGAGTACGGAATACTTTCATTACGTGACTCGTAGGTAGTAAAACAGATATGGCAGAAGTGGTTCTGCTGTGGAGGAGTTTGTCCCAAAAAGGGGAGTGACTTCAGTAGTGTGGAGGTGGTTTTTGTACAAAATATCAGCAACAACAAATCCCAGTGATACGTAAGCTATGCAAAAGATCTGTAAACAACAAAAGGGAGAGACGCGCTTCTTATCGGTTTCGTGACCTCGAGCAAAAGCACGCGGTTGAATACAAGAAAACTAAAAAATGCTGCGGGGTGTGTGCTATATTTATGTTTCAAATGGTGTTTAGACTAATCATAATAGCCCTATCCAGACTTTAAGCATCTACCAAATGCCCTGAAAGAATTTTATACTGAATATAATTCCAATAATGCATATAGCAAACCCCTTCCCAATTTGCATTTGTTACTGCTGCACATTTGAGCTGTTTTGCCAAAATCATACCACAAGTAGCAAATTGTAATTTCTTGGTAAAGACTGCTATTTTTTGCCTGTTTTTAATTTTTTTTTATTGAATATGGAAAGAAAGGGGGAAAATCATTACCACCCAAGCCTCCCTATTATAAATTTTCTCAAAGTAAAAAAAACAAAAACTCTTATACTGTATGAGCTACTGTGTTAAAATGTGCACTTAACATGCACACATTATATCTTTGTCTAAAATCTGAATCAATGGAACTGAGTTTTTGTGTTGGGTTAGGCAAGTTACAGACTCTCCACCTCCTGCTCCGGAAACTGAAGGCTGGAGGTCACAGAGTGCTCATTTTTACTCAAATGACACGCATGCTGGATGTGCTTGAGCAGTTCCTCAACTACCATGGCCACATTTACTTAAGGTTGGATGGCAGCACACGAGTGGAGCAAAGACAGGTAAAAATAAAGTGTTTGGATACTGAATGTTTATAGCCACCATCTATTATTTCAGATAAGATTTTATAAAGTGTTTTTGCAGAACATATACACTCCAAAGGTCTAACGCCACTAGGGAACATGTTTGTTTGGCTCTTTGAGGAGAAACATTCATTCTGCAGCAACACGTCAACTTTTCAGTAAATGGCTGAAGACCAAAGAAGCTAAAAGAGCGCTGACTGCCAGGGTCTCTTCTTCCACAGTCACATGACCTGAGCATTGTCTGGCATTTATGGGAGCAGTTTAAACCAGAAAAGTGCTCTTTAGATTATTGTAAAATTATGCTAGTATATCATAGATGGTCAGATTTTGCAGAGTGTTATGGAGTCCATGCCAGCTTGTACAGCAAATGGGGAACATGGAAAATATTGAATGTACTTTTTTCAAACTCAAAGATTCAACTAGAAAAGATTATTTTATCTAATTTATAATTGCTGTTTATACTGCACAGAATTATACTGCGCATTACTTATGTGATATTTATCTTTCAGGCCCTGATGGAACGGTTTAATGCGGATCGCCGGATCTTCTGTTTTATCCTGTCAACACGCAGTGGTGGTGTGGGAGTAAACCTGACGGGGGCTGACACAGTGGTGTTCTATGATAGTGATTGTAATCCCACTATGGATGCCCAGGCCCAGGATAGGTGCCACCGTATTGGACAAACTAGAGATGTTCACATTTATGGGAAGACTTCTGATGCTTGGAAGAAGACTAGCCTTAAACACAGTTCTAGAAGAGGCAAGAAGGATGACCAGGACATGTAGACTCCTTAG
>JAUZSV010420036.1:0-10820 GCA_034780495.1 Parotocinclus cesarpintoi
AAAAAACAAAGACGGAACAAAATCTGTTAGTGCTATGAGCGTTGCGTAGTTTGTATACCAGAGGGAACACTGCAACTGTGCTGTTGGTAAGGAATGCTTTCATATTTTTCTCAAGAGCAAGATATTTTAGTTTCCGTTTTATTAAGCACTACACTGCTCACAAAAAATTAAGGATAATTGAATAATTGATAAATGAAAATTTCTCCTAATTAAATATCCTCTAATTTTTGTGACCAGTGTATTTCTTGTCGTGTTCATTTGTTTGTTGTTTTTATTGGGTTTATTTAACGTTGCTTTATTTAATGACACACACAAAGTTACTTTTTTAATTGCTTGTTCCTCGGATGTCCCTACTTAAGAATCTACTGAGGAGGGAGGAAAAAAAATTAAAATAAATGTTTAATTTTCAGCACTTCTCTAGGACTATGTGGAATCAATACAAGGAAGGAGAAAGAAATAAAAAAAAAAAATTATTTAGCCTACAATTAAATTAAAGTGATTCTGGAAAAAAATTAAATAAACAGAACAATACCGTTGGCTCTCCAACGAGTGCGGAAAAAGCTAAAAAAAAATAAAATAATAATTTTTATTTTATTTTAACCATTGGTACTGCGGCGGATCCGCAAAATACCACAAACAAAAATGTTTTTTGTTTTTTTTTTGTATTCTTCCAATATGATGTCGGCGGATCCGCGAAACAAGCAATAAAAAAAAGTCTGGCCATATTTGTATTATTTTATGCCGCTCTTAGCATCAGGGGCCATTTCAGCGTATTCTATCTATACACAAAGTTATTCCAAGATGATTCATATTTATTTATACTCAAATCAGTGTCAGTGTTGCATAATTCATTGCATTTAAACTGACTTAAATGTTCAACAATTAAGGGTTAAGGCTCTGGCTCTGGCTTGGCAGAGGTGGGAATTGAACCCTGAACCTTGTGATTCAGAGTCCAGTAACTTAATCGCTAGGCTAACACAGTCTGGCATGTTTTTGGACTGTGTGTGGTGTATCCGGAGTATCCGGAGTAAACCCAGGCACACACAGGGAGGACATGCAGACTCCGCACCGAGCCACCCGATTATAAAATGAATAAGCTGCTGGATGGTGATGGTCCTAATGTTCTTTGTAATTACACTTATAAACCAGTAGCTACGATGTGACGACTTTAATAGAATTCTTTATATATTAATGGATGACTTATGGCTCATATTGCTCTTTGTTAATGGATGAAATGTTCCAGCCTCACACAGCCGTCATACTAAAATCACTTTACCTCTGCAGGGTGAGATCACTTCAACACACACAACCTAGAAACACTCGGACCTTCTCCCTAACTACAAAGCAGCACTTGTATTACTGTATACATTAACTGGTACTTCTGATTAATCGAATCTAATTCATTCTGCTGCGGAAACTCTTTTAATGACCCTTTTAAATTTAAATAAAAAAGGACTTCTCTCCCAGCAGGCACAACGTGTACCTCAGGAGTCAGTTCTAACAAAAAAATCTCATTTTTTAAGTGACATGAAGGAGCATCCACATAAAATAAGAGACACGAGACCTTTATCATTGCTGTATTTTTTTTTTATTTGCTGCTAAACTAATCTAACAAAGCCATGTTTTCTAAAAAGAAGCAACCCGCAAAACAACGAGTGCAACCTGAGCAATTTATTGACTGTTAGTGTAAAACATTTAGCCCATAAGAATAAGAGAGAATAAGAGTCCACAGTGATGTGTGAATCATGTATATCGATGCAGCTTCCTTTTTTGTGTTTACATAAAGTCCTTGGCTCTGTTTTGTAGCCATCTATATATCTTATATATGATTTTTAGAATCATGATAGATTAAATGGGTCAGTGACTGGCGATGATATACATTTTATACCATGATTTTGGTTATAGAACTCCGAAATGGAATAGACAGACTATCTGAGATTCACAAAGGATGGTCAGGACGTGTCACTCAAGGACTTAAAGGAAGGAGAAAGCTGCATAAATACTGTAACACGCGTCCAGTGGGTTCTCATGAGTTAATGTGGCATTAAACCGGATGGACTCTGAGGTGTGTGTTTACACTGCATCAGAAGAAGGATGTAACAAAAATGCAAAAGGGTGGGACTGGCCATTCTAGCTGAATTGCACATCCAGTTAGGTTGGGTGGAAAACTGATCTCAGGACACTGGCATGAAGGAACATAGCCAACAAAGGACACGTGTGACTCATTTTTGAATTTTTTTTTAAGGATGAAAGCTCGCATAAAACAAAGAAGCAAAATCACGGGGAATTCAGAATGCATCAAACTTCACGAACCCAAACGGAAACATCAGGTCAAACAAAAACACAGTGTGAATACAAACATGTAAGTTTGTTCATATGGATGTTTGTAGCCATGGTAACCCATCCTATATGTGAGCTGAAGATAAATAAATGGAATGTGTTCTCACTGGCACAGCATTTCATTTCAGCTTCCGCAGCGTGAAAATTAAAAAAAAAAATACTTGCCATGTTTCAAAACCTGAAGAATGTGGTGGAACTATTCTATCATCCTGTCATAAAACTATGCACAAACAGATCTTACCTTCATTATATATCATTACAATATTCATTATTATTAAAACAGTATTGCTACCAGAGTTGGAAGAGAAAGTGGTTTTAATAGGGATTAGGGAATTTCATTGTTGTCCAATATTTTTTATAGGGCATGAGAAACATTTTTTATGATGACATAACATTGTTGCTCTGTAGGCTCTTGCACATTCTGGACTGCTCTACCTTGTTCACCCTTCTCATGTATCTTATTCCTCACTTGTACTACCTCTCATGTGCAGTCTGTCTGTAGTTAGCAGACAAGTTTAGTGTGAAATCTGATTTCTCAGATCCGATTTTGAAAATTCCTTTCCATATAACAAACGAGTGGGTTAAATAGCAGACCATAAAACCCTTTTAAAAAGTTATAAAAATAGTAGCAGGGTATTATATGTGTCTGTATTATATATACATAAAATTATTTCATTAAAATGTATTCAAATTTACATATATATAATAATAAATATTTATATACAAAGGGTGATTTATGTGTATGTTTTAGTACTTCTATATATATATAAACATGATTCTACATTTACAGCATTTAGCAGACGCCCTTATCCAGAGCGACATACAACTCATACAGTCTTATAATTCAGGCAAGGGTGGGTTAAGGGTCTTACTTAAGGACCCAACTGTGGCATAGGTGGGATTTGAACCCTGGACCATCAGGTCCACAGTCCAGCATCTTAACCACTAGGCCACCACAGACCACTAAAGAATGTTATTAGTAGTACTGGACTGGCTAGACAGTGGCTACTATCACACTGGTTCCTGATTTTCAATTAAAAAATTACATTAAATCTGAAGTTCTGATTTGGGTCCCAAAATCTGACACATACCTGATACTGAAATTCATGCCATTTATACACACTGATGAGCCAAAACATTACGACCACTCGACTTGTCAAAGTTTGAATTATATACGACCAATTTTTCATAGCTTAATTTTCTATGAAATGCATCCAAAAATCCTTGTGGGTTAAGGGCTTTGCTCAGGGACCCAACTGTGGCAGAGGTGAGATTTGAAACCTGGACTTTCTGGTTCATAATCCAGTACCTTAACCACTAGACCACCACAGTCCATGGATGACGAATGTGTAGCACCTTCTTATTGGGCAAACCACAATAGTGAAAATCGTAAACCTGATTGGAAATATAATCAGAAGGGGCATTGAAACATGTAGCCATGAGCCACTCTAATGTGTGGTTCTGCACAAACCACAGAAAACAGGTGGTTATGGAAGAAATGTGTGACAGCACACACACTGAGTACGGGGCTGTGTAAAACAGGCCAAGCAGAAACTGAACCATGATAACACCTTGGTACCGATTCATGTGTCTGTTAATTTGGCACTTGTGAACATAATGTTTTGGCTCATGAGTCATATATTAAATTAAAAGCAAAAAAAAATGGTCAAGGGTTAGGGTTAGGGTTATGGTTAGCAGAAGAGGCAGGAGGGTCCAGATCCTCCATGGCTGCCATCTGGAAAAAAAAAACAGACAGAAAAAGAATAAATGTTTTACTCTTTGGGAAATTTACACATGCATGCATTTTGTAAACTCCACATAGAATGTGACTGTGGTAGCCTAGCGGTTAAGGCACTGAACTCTGGACCTAATGGTCCTGGGTTCAAATCCCACCTCTGCCAAGCTACGACAGTTGGGTCCTTGAGCAAGACTCTTAACCCACAATTGCTTGCATTGTAAGACTGTATCAGTTGTAAGTTGCTCTGGATAAGGGCGTCTGCTAAATACTGAGAATGTAAATATATTTAGCAGATCAGATAAGCTGTTACTTAAAACAGGTTGGTTACTGAAAAATGTTCGTTTTTCTTAAAAATCCTACCTCATTCCAGCTTCCACTCACCCTAAAATGACTTATCATAATATATTTTACAACATTTATACATCTATAAATCATCATACTGTCGTCTTGTGGCCTGTTATCTGTGTATTGGTTGTAGATATGCATCTCAGCCTTGTTAGCTCTTTAGAAGTGTCTCGTTCCTCACTTTTACTTCCTCTTATATCTGTCTCTATCCTCAGGTTATTGCTTTATCAAATTCTGCTTCAATAACAGCATTTAGCAGACACTCTTACCCATTTTGGAATAACACTGACGAGTTTGGCAGAGTAGGGGTTTGAACTTTGGACCTTCTGGTCCATAGTCCACTACCTTAACTGTTAGGCTACCACAGTCATCTAGCAGGACCAAGCTACCAAATAATCGTTATAGGTTAATTCTGCTTAAGAGAAAAGTAAAGGTAATGTCAACATGGCATGAAGAAGCTTGGTTAGAGAATTACAAACCTCATACGATTCCTGACGAGGCTGATGAGTCCGTCGTTTACAGTAACAAACAATCAGCAGCACAACCGCAATGATAAACAGAACCCCAGGAATGATCAGGAACAGGTAAGTGCATTTCACTAATGAACAAAGCAAAAACAGCAATTATTACATAACTTCCATAACGTCAAAGTTGTGCTTACAGGTTTTGATGGGAGAACGAAGCTGGTGTGGTGATTAAAAGAACTGCAGAACAATTAATCTAATTATGCTTCGTAAAATCTCAACCCCCAGTCCTTTAGCCTTAGGATAAGAGGAAAACAATCTGATTTTATTTATGCTTATTTATGTGGTTATACTTTAAGCACATGGGTGATACTTACGATGGTAACAGGCCTGAATCTAAAAACAACAAAAATAACACACACACACACACACACACACACACAAAGAACTACAATCACTAAAAAGTCTAAAAACTAATAAATAATGAGATGCTTTACACTGATGAAGTGCTTAACAGATAAATCTTTACCTTATCGTCTATAATGAAGTCATACACAGACGAGTTGCATGGGACGGACACGTTCAAGGCATTCGCAGTCACATTTTTACTTATGTTTCCCTTCTGTAAATATAAAAGAAACAATTATAATGAAAGCCCCAATTATATTGGGTATATTACACGTTATAGCTGTTAAATTTGGTGGCTATGGCCTGGAGCCAACTCACCTCATCCCTTATTTTACAATCACCATAATCGCAGGATTCTGTTCCTGTAAGAGGCAGCAACGTAGAACCCGAGATACACAGGATGGGTGTGCAATCTAAATGTGAAAAATCTAAAATTAGATTAACAACGTACATGTACTAATGATCAAAGCAAAAACAGTCATTTAGCCACCGTAGGAAAGTTAGTTCAAATGTATTCCATAAACAAGACGTAGCTCAGTGCAGCCTCACTAAAGAAGACTTTATTTGGGTTTATGCTTACAGGATTGATTGCGAGGGTCTGACGTCTGGTTGGTTGAGTCGGCACGAGCAACTGCAGGAAAATGTGCCAAATTGTAGCTAGTAAAATCTGAACCTCTGCTTGTCCAAAGATATTGCTTCTTATGCAAAGATACTAAAAATGCATACACTATAAAGACAAAAGTATTGGGACACCTCCACAGTAGACCTACAGGATCTTTTATGACCTCCAATTCTAACAGAAGTTTCTGTCTCCAGCATTTTGGACTGTATCTGTGAGAGCAGTTGCTCATTCATCCTAAAGACCATTTGTGAAGTCAGACACCGATGTTGGATGAGAGTGTATGGTTTCCCAATCTCTGTTCTAGTTCATCATCTTGTATTCAGAGATGCCATCAAGCTAACGGTGTGTGGTAGTTTTAGTGCTGACGTTAATATCAGGGGAGGCTCCCAACACTTACTGGGTCTGAGTCTGTACTGGTGACTTTTATGCACTGTGCTCTTTAGACTGCTTTATTTTATACACCTGTGGCAACTGGACTGCGTGAAACACCTGATTTAAGTGATTACCAGGTGTGTCCCAGTACATTTATATTTATTTACATTTGTCCATATACTGTAGCTCAGGAGCACTACAGAAGAAAATCATCAAAGTTGTGCTTACGTGTTTTGTTGGAAGAACTTGTTGGTCCCGGAGCTGGTTTGGTCACATTAGTAACTGCAGGAGAATGAATAGAATTACAGTTAGTAAGATCTGAACCTCCAATTATTTAGCGTTAGGATAGGAGGAAAACAATCTGATTTTATTTATGTGTTTATACTTTATGCAGATGGGTGATACTTACGACGATAACAGGCCTGAATCTAAAAACAACAAAAATAACACACACACACACGAAGAACTAGAATTATTAAAACGTCTAAAAACGAATAAATAATGAGATGCTTTACACTCATTAAGTGCTAAACAGGAAAATCTTTACCTTATCGGCTATAATAAAGTCATACACAGACGAGCTGCATGGGACGGACACGTTCATCATGTTCGCAGTCACATTTTTACGTGCTATTTCATTCTGCAAATATAAAGGAAGCATAAATCTATAACATAATTACTGAGCCCCAGTTATAACTCTTACACATTCTAGCTGTTAAATTTGGTGGCTATGGCCTGGAGCCAACTCACCTCATCCCTTATTCTGCAATAATTGTCAGGATCACAGGATTCTGTTCCTGTAAGAGGCAGCGACGCAGAACCCGAGATACACTGGACGGGTGTGCAATCTAAATGTGAAGAGTCAAATATTAGATTTACATGTGAATTATTTAACAATTGTCTATCCAGAGTCAGATACATAAACATTCAACAGAGCTCTGAGCCGATCGGATATTATTATATATATATAGGCTACTGCTCACAAAAATGAGGGGATATTTAATAAATGATTTATACCATAATAATAAATCCCATCATTTTGAGCGCAGTGTAGTTGATGAATGTTGTTGTTTCTGAGTAGCCAGTCCTGCTCCGCATCCTAAATCTGTGGGGTTTGATGTCGTTTCATTTACCGTCACTTAACCCTAAATCTGCATTTCATTTTGTACAAATATATTCGACTGTGCAGAGTTTCTGCATTTTAATGTTTAATAGCACAGACTTTGCTCCTCTAAAAAGAAATGTTAGTAAAGATAAAAGGTTGATGCTATAAAAAAAACTTCAGGGTTCATTCATTGTTTATTACGGAATAACTAAGGTTGATCCACAGCTGGAGTGGAAGCTAAAAGAGATGCTAATAATGCAGCGGTTTGGTCAGTGTGGTACACAATTGTGTGTCATTTCTGCTGTACCACAACATCTAATGTATCTGATCAGGTTATATCCAGGTTTATTCATTCTTTAATTTCCGCTTAATCCACACGGGGTCAAGGACCAGCCGGTGCCCACCCAGCAACTCTGGGCGCAAGAGCGGGAACAACCCTAGACGGGGCGCCAATCCATCATAGGGCACACACTAAGGGCCACTTTAGAGATATCAATTAACCTAACACGCATGTATTTGGATTGTGGGAGGAAACCAGAGTACGAGGGAGGACATGCAGACTCCACACAGAAAAGACCCAGACCACTCCACCCTGGGATTGAACCTGGGACCTTCTTGCTGTGAGGTAACGATGCTACCCTGCTGTGCTGCTCTAATATCCGAGTTAAGTAGCTTAAAATATACCGTAACAATAAGGACAATAACCTTATCAAACCACGGATGTGAAAGGACCGTATCCCAGCAAACACAGGACGCCAAAAGGACAAATTAAATCATGTCCGTATCACGTGGGGTTAGTCCAGAACCACTTCTGCACGTGTGTTAAAGATACAAAGTAGATTCACTGCATGAACGTCTATAGAATCTTTTATTCCATCTTATTTCTATTTGATTGTTTATTGCACTGTGCTTTGTAACTGTTTTTAAAAAAGACGTTGATTCCGCACTCCAGCAACTTTACATTCTTTTAAACGTATGTTATCGGCATAATTTGAACGACAGTATAAAATGTCTAAAAGACGTTTTAAAAAGACTTCGCAAAAACTTGCATTCTGGACGTCTTGCAAAGAAGATCGACGTCTTTCGGTCGCGTATTTGCTCAGTGTATTCTCGGGCTCCATGTGCCCATCGGACATGAACGCTGGGTGTTTTGAGTATTTTGTTGTACGGTCGTTTATCGCTGGTCCGGACAACTTTTGATCATTGAAATTTGATAACTGCAATTACCGAGTGATAAATCTATCGGTATCGGTATGTTAACCGAAGGTGTACCTGCATAGCTTAGTTATTTTTTATTTATACTTTCAGACGAGACACAAAGTATGTAGAATGAAAAGCAAAGTCAGGAAAGAAATTTCACCTTTTGTTTGATCAACGGCGTCTCCGTGAGCCAAGACAAACACAAGAATAGCAACGCAGATCCACATCGTCCTGAAAACGGGGAAGCGCGTCGAGTCACGACAGAAGACAGGATGCTGCCCAGTGCCTCTGATCCCCCTGGATCTCCTCCCCCTGGATCTCCTCCCCCTGAATCTCCTCCCCCTGGATCTCCTTATATGGCCCTCCTATCCTATTTCAGTCATGAGGGGTACACATACGCCATCTAACTGCCATTACACCTTTACTGTACACCGCTCACAAAAATCAGGGGATTTTCCCCATTATGGCATATTTAAATTCCCCAGTTTTTGTGTGCAGTATATTTACACCCCTGTTCCTTCTGCAAGTTAATGCAGTCTGTGAAAGTTTTGAACCAAATAGAACAAGAATCAGTAGTATTCAATAGTCTTGAACCATTTCATTTGATTTTGAACACTTGTTCCACCATCGGTCACTGATCATGGTCTGAAATCGTTGCTTTAATCATTAAATAATACTGTACGCTTTATTACACAAGGGAATTGCATTAAGGTGATTTAATCTTTCACACAAATTAACCGGTGGTTTCTAGAGCTTGTGCTTTCTAACTTTACTGAATGTGAGGCGATTCAGTTACTGTGTGAGATTTTAAAGTCCTACTGTTAGCGTTATGTTCATAGATGCTCTTATTTAATAAGTACACAACTTGTCTTTTATTTTTCTGAGATATAAAGAAATAAGGCAAAATTTCTGTTGAAATAGTTCTAGTTAAAGGAAGTTATTTACTGGTGTTTTACCTAAACATGACTGCGAAAGCAACACTTAGTTCTTGGGGGAATCGAATCAGATCCAAATAGAATCTCAAAATGTAAATGTCTTATCAAAACGTACAGATATTTTAGATATGAAGAAATGTCTTTTCTCCAGACAGTCACATCTAATGCTGTGAAAACTGTTTGGTTTTTTTCTGAAAGGGCTTGTTGAAACCTGTCCAGAAGATCTGTGATGACCTCAAATTTCTTCTACTGATCGTTGGAAATAACTAAGGGAAGACTGAGTGCAACATCTGGAAAAACCTCTGCTAACTCTGGTCCACGTGAAGATGGAAACCAACGAACCTGATGTCGTGGAGAACAAAAATGAAGGTCTGCCATTCATGAGGTGTAACCTGATCCTCAAAATATCAACGGACACGTCATACTTCATAGTTGCATTCCATCGCTCGTCCTGATCTTCTCAGAGAGGACTGCAAGTTATCATAACAAGACATCAGATAGCTACAGGAAAAGATTTAACCCTCAGGCCATCTGCAAATACTACAACAAGCCCAGTCTCTTCACACTGTACTATCTTATCTAACGGCCGTGTTTGTTTGGTGGCAAGAAGTGGCTTCAACAATGAATTCCAAATCACACGCAAACACTTTGGTCACATTTCAAAGAACAGTGACGAATGCCTTCCCCACGTGACTTTTGGATTTTGTTAAGCATCCAATTTGTCATCAGCATGTTGCTTAACCTGATGCCTGAAGGGGGAGCTTAACAATAAAGTGTTTTTACCTGATAAGTTATCTCAGCCGCTTTCTCTGACACACCTCTTGTGGTGACTGTTCATATTTATTTTACATATCTTCTCAAACAAATGAAGTGTGTTTCACTATTACAGCATACAGTATTTTCTAAAGCAGAGCCAGGCAGCTGATGTATTCATATGGGTAGTGAGTTTAAAGTATTTCTCTCTCAATTTGACTCATCTCTAGATGGGTTTATTTACCACAGATTACATACACATTTAGTTTTCCTCCCATAGACTTTAAGCATTGGGGTAGTTCAGATAAAATATACATATAAAGAATAATGCTGGACTTAACCCGATGCACACTCAGAGGTTAAGGTATTGAACAGAATTTAAGTCTCAACACCATTGTTGAGCAAAGCCGAGGAAGGTCCTTAAAAGGGACATACTGTATTTATATTCATCCTATTGTTTGTTTGTTTCTTAAATGTCAAAATCGGCATCAGTGGCCATTTTAGCGACACACACAAGGTTATATCCAAACACAATTTC
>JAUZSV010420058.1:0-10819 GCA_034780495.1 Parotocinclus cesarpintoi
CACACACACACACACACACACACACACACACACACACACACACACACACACACACACACACACACACACACAGGTGTTGCTGTGCAGTTTCCAGAGGAAACTTCATCCCTTAATACTAATAATTAGGAAAGTGGATACGATTGGCTTATTAATTGTGGTACTTTGCAATTCCCTTATTTGAATGGAAATGTGAGTTGCACCATGATGACTAAGCTGGAAATCAGGATGACCAAGAACGATGCTTTTCCAAATGTACTTTATAAATGATGCTGCTGCACCAAAACCTAAAGAGATTTGCTGGAAGGTCATGAATCATAATTACTATCAGAAAATGCTTATAGACGCTGAAACACATCATAATCATGCTGCTCAGGAGTGTACTTGGGCACCGCATGGTAAGCCAGAGCAAATACGTGGTGACTCATTTCATTTATGTGGAGAAATTGGTATATTAATCTAAAGCCCAGGCCGGCATGCATCCATATGAGCTTCTGAGACTGCGCTTGCATCAGCCCGAAATACCTTACACTTATTTTTTTGTATCTAGCGGATTAGGCGCTCATCAATCTGAATCAGAAAGCATTACGCCTACATTGACGACTTTTCCAGGAGCAAGTTTTTTGTTGGGTTTTTTTTTTTTAACTTACAAGTGCAGCTTTAACCATAGAAGTGTGCAGTCTTGCCACAAAAATTATTTATGGACTGGCATTTGACAGAGTAGCTCTTCCTTACTCCCACGCTGCAGACCAAGCACTGTTACGCTGGGCATGAGTCACATCTACACAGTCATAAATCTAAAGCCGTTCCGGCAACGCTGCCACTCCAAATCCACTTATCCATCACGCTGGCGAGCATAGCCACCAGCTCCACACCATGCGACGAACCCAAGGTGTAGCGCTGACGTACTAAGGAGCGCATCCTCCAAAAAGAGGTTCAAATAGGACACCGATCTCTAGATGAAAGCTTATTAGGCTATAAAAAAGGCAAATTAATTCAATGGGATACAGACACGTTGCGAGCACACCCAAATCTGTGGGTTCCTGTTAACGTTGGCAACTATATGTTTTATTGAACATATTTACAAAACGCAGAATGAGTCACTCTCCATGCTTAGTTGCTTCAGGATCACCAAGACAGATTCCAACATGGCAAACAAGTAACAATCTAGGTCATGTTGGGCATTCGCACCGTGGAGTCGAATGTTTATTGCGTCCCTCCTGTTTCAACAGGTCGGCAGGCTATAAGGATTACGCCAACCGACGATGAAACGTCCAAGTCAGATCCTTTCTCTTAAAAGCACTTAATACAGTAAATACATGACGTACCACGTTACTCTGCGAGAGCTCAACCGAAATCCAAACACATCAGGTGGTGCGTCTGACCATATATGAAAGTAAAACAAACTTGTAAAGTAGGAGTGGTATAAAATTGCATATAAACCAATATTTAATAGGATTAGGTCTGAAACCTTATAACGTGTTGCAGAATAGCCTTACAGCTAATCAAATTTTACTGTCAGACAGTACAGCCATTTAAAACAAAAGTTAAAGCACATTGCCTCAGCGACTTATGTTAAAGAAAAGAAATACAAATTCAGTTCAAACAACGTGGATCAGAATCACTTTATTTCAGGAAAGAAATTCCTCATTATTAAGACATTATCCCCATTGTTCAGCCCCTTCATGGTCAGCACAGATCAGGTCCTATTTGGGTAGTAGACCATACTCAGACCAGCACTGACACCGATGTTATGGTGGTGTGTCAGTGTTTGTTTTGCTGATAGAATTGGATCAGACGCAACAGTTCTGCTAGAGCTTTTAAACACTGGGTTCACTCACTGTACAATATTAGACATCTACCTTATGGCTCCATCTTGTAGATGTAAAGCCAGAGACAGTAGCTCATCTGTTTTTACAAACTGTGTTAGTCATCCTATGATCCATCTTCAAACCCACAGATCCCTGTCTACGAGATGCTGGTGGGTGAATATTTTTGGTTGGTAGGCCTTTTTAATCCTGTAGTGACACTAAGGTGTTTAAACCTCTGGCAGAACTGCTGTTCTGCTGCTGATCCACTCATACCTGGACAGTGTAAGTGCAGTGCTGAGAATGAGTCACCACAAATAGTGCCTGATCTTTGGTGGTTCGCTGGGGGTCTTGACCGTAAAACAAAGTAAAGAGGACAAACAAGTATTGAGAAAGACATGTGGACTATAGTCTGCAATTTTAGAACTATGAAGTTCTTCTATATGGTAAGTAGTACTAATAAAATAGGCAATGAATGTTGAAACAAAAAAAGTGTACCTAATAAACTGATCAGCGTGTGTATGCACGCTTCCTTGACCTTACATCACCATTACAATGAATTGTGTCGTCACTAGATATTTCTGGTTAATGAAATTAACGGATAATTTAAAAATCTGATTCTTGCTAAATGTATTTAGTGTCATTTTAACATTGTTTTTAATATAGTAGAATTAAACTGCTCATGAAACCATTTTTACAGACTTCTTTTCAACAAAAAGGAAGCCAAACACTACTCTGTGGATTTGGGAATGGCTTAGAAGACGGATTAAATATCAACCTGTGCCATAAGCTTGGATTTTTAACGTTACCCGTTTCACTCAAGCCTTCAGAACAAGACTGTGAGCCATAAACTTACTTTCAGTGGGTTTTAGGGAGTCAGTGGGTATTAAGGAGTCAGTGCTGCTTTTGGATCCCAAATTGTGCGTGACCGAATTGTGGTTTTGTAACTCAATCAATGTTTTCGCTAATAATTTCTACAAACAGTTACTAATACTCTTATAGAGAGCCAAAAATTGCAAGAAAGGGCAAGTTATGTTACAACAGTGCAAAAGATGAAAGATTTATTAGAAAACAAATCTTCCGAACCAGTGTCACAGACATACATCAAGTTTAGTGCTTTTAAATAGCTATGTGGTTGAAAAGCACCCACACATGATTGGCCCAGCATCTAGCTTGACTTCGGTTGAAACCATCTGCCTGTAGTCAGAAACCTTTGCTTGCAATTTGTGTGCAAACTATATTATTCTGCAGAATCATTGTGCCTAATGTTGTGGGAATGCCCATTGACCTCAGCTGCTATAACAAACCACGGCATGAGTTTCAATGCTATTACACATGCAAAGAACAGGATTTGGACAAGCATCTGTTATTCAGCCTTATAGTACTAATTAGGTTCTGTCGGACTGTAAATAAGCAGAATGCCAACTGAACAAACTCTGGGAGTTGTGAAAAAAGAAGCAAAAGCAAATGTCATGTGAGCAAATAAGAATTTCCAGACCATTGCTGTAGGTACTGGAACAAAAGCTGGTAAAAGGCTGAGAATACTACCATTTTTAAGCCCTACCATGGCACAGAAGCCTTGAACATTTTTTGATGATTCGACAAGTTTGGTTAATGGGTACCACAATTATTCTACAGTCTATAATTACAACAGCTTAGTTTCCAATCTGAGCTCTTCACGTTGGGATGCCCCGGCTCCTTTTGCCAGTTTTCCGCCATTTTCTTGGCTCATCCCTTCGCCGCTCATGTATCGTGATGAGAAAATGGTGCCTAGATAAAGTATATGCCAGCAACCAAAGACAGGTAGCTCTGATGATGTCATCCACTTCTATACCACAACCTCTGCTATGCCATCTGCTCGCCAGTCAGTTTTACATTGTGGGGAGGGAAAAAAAACATATGGTCTGGTTGACATCACTGAACCGCACCGTTGTTTCCACTCCCGCCCCCAGGCTTGAAGAGACAGAATCTGATGGGAGGTGACGGTTGTTTAACCATCAGGAAATAGACTGATCCCATCAGAGAAATCTGGGCTGAACGTCCATTTGTCAGGAAGGTTCAGAAGGCATCTGCCTATAAATATGGCGTTCCCATAGGTGGGTGAACCTTGTCGAGCCCACAACGTAGACACAGGGAAAACTGTAATCACTTCTTATCCGAACTGATAATAACAGAGAAAAAAAAATGACCTAAAAGTAACTAAAGGGGAGGCTTAAGGATAAAAAGTACTGCATATTACTGGTTTCCCAAATAGACTATAAAAACACTTGGCAGAACACACCAATCCAGCATAACATTAAAATTACCTGATCTGACCACTTGAACACCCAGACCCAGGGTTTCTCAGCAGAAATATAAACAGCTTTTCCTGTAACTTGCACCCCAGTAACTCTTCTGTACTTTCTGACCAAAATGAATAGTTTTGTTTGCTCTGTTGGGTCCCAATATCTTGGTGCTGATTCATACTTAGTCCTCTGTTGACCGTCAATAGGTGCTTACCAGTGCTGCGGTTGAGTCTGGCAAGTACAAGTTTCTGGATGTAGGCAACATCAAAGTTCAGCTAATCTTGCACCATAATTTCACTGTTCATCCATATTCCATGGATACCTTCAAGTGCATTTACATTCGAGGTTTTTGCAGGCCAACCCAGATGAGTGACTGCTCTGAAAAAAAAAAAAGTCCATCATGCCAAATCAGGTACATTTGTAGCCCTCCGAGTGTGAGATCCATCATCTTGGAAGATGATAGGAATGTTTTGATTCTCTGTAAGATAATCCCCCCCCTTTGCAGCTTGAACCACAACATGCATGCAGTTCTCATTGAAGGCTTCCTGTCATTCTCGATGGCCTTGACGTCTAGCATAATTCACGTACGGGCAGAAACATCCAGATAATGTGTCCAGTCAGGGAGCCACTCCACTCCATATGTTCAATGTATGCAGTTGTGAAGGACTTGCAAATGACATCCGGAAGTAGTTCTTGAAGCGATGGGACATAATGGAGTCACTGTTCACAAGGTTTGTCTTACAGCCTCAATTCTGACGAGACCTCCCTGTGGATTAGGCTATTTGCAATTTCTGATAGACCCTTGTGATCATCTGTGCCGATACACCTGAAAATCCAGCTACTTCCTTCACACTATGGCCTTTATTACACCCAAATCCAATCAGTCTTTTTCCCCTCATTAACATCTGCTTTGTGACCCATTTCCACACATCGAACAAGACATTCACTGCACCGTACCACCTCTTCTCAAGCTACCGATTCCATCACACACACCGGGAAATTACAAAACCATCTACAGGAGCCTACCACCTTAAAACTCACAGGGTGACTGATGTCTTGTTCAGGGAGCTTGTATCACAGAGCTTAACGTGCAGTTGTACCGAGATTATTAACACCACATGTTGTTTGGTCTGTGCAAGGTTTTAATGTTTTGGCTGATCTTTGTATATATCATTATATTTTTTTTGTTGTATAAAGATGAATATCAGTTAATTCATGTAATAGGGGCAAATTTGTTAAATGATACACATTTTTTCCAGCAGATACCAATGCATAAATTTTTAAAGCAAGTTTCAAATCCATAAACATAAAAACTTGCCCCGACAACTCTGCAAAATGTTTCAAAGCCAGCACAGACCAGAGCTAAGCTATGGTAAGATTGTGTCCCAGTTTCTCACAAGTAAGCTTTTAATTTTTCCAGTTAACCTCTTTAACTGGTCAAGAGATTTAGTTTTATTCCTACATTACTATTCTGCTTATTTTCATAAGCAACCCTTCTTTCAATATCAGTATATTACCAACGTTCACAGAATCCGAATGTCACAGGTGACCGAGTACAGTTTTCATTTTCTCCGTATTATTCTAATTAAACCCGGACAGAATGTCATGCCCTCTGCGACGTGTTTTCCCGAACGCTACTCTGCACAGTGTTTGCTTTTCTCAAACCATGTTTAACTTAGACAGATCTGCAAACAAGACACAGGTTTCCATGAGGGGTTTTCTTAGTGTTTGTACCTTTTGAAATGTTATTGCATGACAAAGCAATACGTGCTTGCCAGATTGTGGAAAAACATTTTTATTTGAGCGCACCGTTTCGAGCTTTCCATTTCACGCTAGTAAAGTCAACTTCTCGTTTGTTAAATGTGCTTGCAATTTAATCATGGGAATGGGGACGGTGACTCGCTTGAAAGAACTGAAAAACAAACAGCGAGGCTGGAGAAAGAGTGATGGGGTCTCACTGGGCCAAACGAAACAGATAGTAAAATAAATACCAATGGTAATGATATAATGAATGAGAGTGAAGCTTGAGGACAGGCAGTGAATCTTTTTTAAGTAAGATGTGCAGGATGATGGTTCAGCGGTACGGCAGGGGATAGGGGCAGAAAGGATATAAAAAAGAGAGTAAGAACAAGGTGATTGCATCAGTGCACATAAAGGGTTTATTGACTTTGTCAGCAAAGCCTTCATGGGTTTGGAATGGAATGGTTGTTAGGTGTGGAATCCTCACATGGAGTCCAAAGAACAAATGCCTACGCTTCATTCTGTGCACTTTGCCAGCCCGGAGAAAATGTTTAATATTTCTAAGCAAGTCCATGTGTCAGAACTGTGTTGAGCTTCTTCAGGAGCGAGCCAAAACAAACAGTTGCAGTTTCTTTTGAAAGCTCATCAAAACATTTGTTTTCTTGTATGGCTCCGGGCGCTTATGGAATCAATTAATAGCAGGTACGTGTTTTCGGGAGGTGGCGGGATGGGGTGGCGCTGACAGGCTGGCAAAACACGGCACAGATTGGGTTGCTGTAAGAGTTTCAACTAAAACTCAGTGTAAATCAAGTAAGCGAGAAAACGGATGACGTGTGATGCCAGGCATCCGTCCAGCAATAAGCTTCACTCAGTTAACTGATGCATGATCTGATTATAGGAAAATGGTGGGTATAAGTCACTATAATGGGGTATATTACATGTATTTTTACGAGGTGGCCCCCCAACATGTTTTTATACTACTGAAGCAAATAAATCTTGTTTTTTTTGGGTTTTTTTACGTTTTTTGTTTCTTTTGCTCCGTTACACAAACTTGCACATGATGTGAGAGTATTAGATGGAGTGAGAAATCTAGACTCAAAGATTTTCCTCATTTAGTTCATTCTGGCTACGGCGTTTGCGTGAATTGTTTATATTGACTGATGATAATCACCATGATTAAAGCAGAATTTATTGACAGTATTACTATAATGGAAGAATTTTTCAGCCCGTGTGATATGCAAAAGGTATGAAAGCAACAGCTCATGTTACAGCAACACAAAGGCACACAGGCAGATATTCGGACACAAATGGCCAGATACACATGTGCAAAAACAGACACTCAACGTTTGAAGAAATTATCCAGTGTGATCTGACGCGTTATCTTGACGGACTGCACTTGAACAGAATTAAGAAAGTGGTGGGCGTGGTCACCTCCCGCTGGTTTTGCTCTTGTCAACACAACTTTTTGGATTTCCTGACCTTTCATTAGAGCATAAATTCTCCCAGGGATCCCAAAAATCCTCCCATAAATCGCTGCTCTGCTTTGCATCCACTCTAAGTGGCGACTTTCTTATTCGCTCTCACATTCTTTGGTCCGATTAAACAAAATTTTGGTCCAAATAAGCGAATAACATTACACGTATATAATACGATTTGTTTCGGTACTTTAAGATTTGGTCCGAATAAGCGGCTGGTCCCATTAACCGGATTCGACTGTAACTATTATCAAGTAAAAAATGACAAGCACAAAAGACAATGAAGTTGCACTTTATTGTCATCTAGCAAGTGACCAATGTTTCATTTAGTTTGTAACATTCGCTCTGAAAAGTGTATTCTTATTTGTTACAGCTCAGCGTTTTGCAGATTTTGATCAAACTCATACATAAACTGGTCCTGCCTTTGTGGAAGAGCCAACTTCATAATGCTGCACTAGCTACAATATCTTCATTCACTTTTCACATTTTCCATAAAATAAACTAATAAAACAAAACAACAATAATAATCACACTACAATTTGCTCTGCAAAAGAATCAAGTTCAAAATCCCTGAACAAAAATTGTTAATCCCTGCTTTTCCATGGTTAGAATGTGATGGTCTGGGGCAAGGCAGGGCCTGCAGGGGTCACTGTTATCGGCTGAAAGCCAGATCTGTGCAGTGCTGGGTTAGTGTATTAGGCCACTGCATCACTCGAGGGTCTGTGTAGGCAAAAATATAAATATGACTCATATAAATATGAGTAAAATGAAATGAATGATGGAAGCACATGGAGTGAGGTCCGTTTTATATACTTAATACTTATATACCTAAATTAAATAAAGAATTCTTAAAATACCTTAAATTAAATTTTTATTAAATTAAAGAATTTACTTTCCTAAATATAATTGTTTGGGTCAACATGGTACATATTTTGGTTATTTGGGTCCAGACCCCAATGTGAAAAATAAAGTCTGTCTTTTGCTTGATTTTAAGCCGCACTTGATTTTATGTCACATTCATCATTTTGCAATGTTTAGATTTACATTTAAATAAAAAAAAATCCTAAGAGCAAACATAATCTATGAACTGTATGTGTCTGCTGTATCTGCCTTACAAAAGTTTACGCAATAATAGGTTAATTAAGGCTTGATCGATCTTTTGTGCTTGTCTTCAGTAGAACAGGCTATAGAAATATAAAGGTATGTTATGATCCACAATCATTTAAATAAAAAGAAATGAACAGTGTCACTTTGCTACAGCACTGTTGAGAGTAACAGACGTGATCCTGTGCAGCGTTCATCTCTGGCTCTCAGTCAAACGTAATGAAACAGAAGCTCTGCTGCTCACTGGGTGATCAGTTTGAGAAAGATCAGTGGGAGGAACAGCAGCATTGGTTGAAACCTCGGCAGACAGGAGCATCCTGAAATAAAGAAATTATACAAATGAAGAGTGATGGATCTGAGATTCAGTGATGCTGTTAATTATTCTGTATGTCAAACTTAAACTACTGGTAATGAGGTAATCAATAATTCTATTCAAAACAATTTACCATTTCTCGATGGGTCAGTTATGCTGCCTTTCTCTGTAAATTAAGAAACACTTTTAAGTTCAGGGTGAAACCAAGATTAAAGGGAGAACAAATAAAATCAATTCTGGGCCAATTCTGGATTTTACGAATGATTTGAAAGTTATATTAAGTCAAAGTCAGAGTTATTTCTAATGCGCTTTTTACAAAGAGGTCTCAGGGCAGCTTTACAATTTTAAACCCTTCTGAGCTCTTCTGAAGCCAATCCCAAATGAAGCAAGCCTAGGGCGACAGTGGCATGGAAAAACTCCCTAAACGTTACAAAGAAGAAACCTGCCCTGCCCAGCCTAGATGTTATATGTAAGAATTAAAGTAATGAACTTAATATGTTAATAGTACCATTTTAAATAAAGAAATGAACAGATATTAAGAGCGAAAAAATGGTTAGGAAAATATTGAATTGAATATTACTCAGCTACAACAGCACATTCTATTCGGATTCAGCTTAATTATTATAAAAGATCAGATAGAAAGCTGATCTCAATATCAGAAGATCATTAAATAATTATTATAGGCAAAGAATGAAGAAGGTGAGCTGGACGTTATTTACAGTAATGATGAATAACTGTGATACACTTCCTTTGATCTCATGGTTTCCGACCACAATAGACGACCCTAAACCTCACCTCCACCACCTTGTGGTTGCAGAATTTTCAGTGACTGTATTTATACTGGACTAAAAAAATATCCAGAGACTTTGCTTCATTAGGTGATCATTGGAGAAGCTTTTGGCAGTTGAAAGGAGTCAAGACGGTCTGACCAATGAACAGCTAAAAAATCACCCCCATCTGTTTAAACAAAATCTCCACTTGGGCCAAATGTGTCCATGAAAACTTCCTATCTTCTCCCCTGTACTGATTAGGAAAGCGATGAACCTTTAGCTGCACACGATTTGTTTCTCAATCTTTTAGATTGTTTTTTGAAACATTTGAAAAATGTTTATCTTTTCCAATCTTTAACTGTTTGTCAGTTTATTTTATATTCAAGTTCGAGTTTCTACTGCAATGGAGCAACAGTTGAGTCACATCCTGTTTCAAATGCAATAAAAACCAGACACAGACTGACATAATTAACTGTCCTGATGTTACTCCTGAAAGTCATGGGAACAGATGTGAACAGAATTAATATGAGAAAATATTCATTAAACCATAAACATTGTTATATTTCCATTTCTCTCCATATTAATGTTTGATGACGATGATGACGAGGGTATGGCTCACCCCGGATAGTGTAGGTCGCCTCCATGCCAGAGTGAATGTGGTCGGCCACACTGCAGTGCAGCAGCCACGTCACGGGAGCTCCTGCTACAAGTTCCACAGTCTTAAATGTTCCGGGAATCAGCTGGTACACGTCGGCTCTGTGTTCGCGATCCGTCTGAGACAGAGCAGAACAGCTGTTGTTTTAATGTACGCAAAATTCAGATTATTATAACGTTAGAATCAGAATCTCTTTATTTCGCCAAGTGTGATACACATTTAAGGAATTTCACTTGGTGAGAGCACACACATCGACATGTAACAAACACACAGAGGGCCAAACAAGGATTACACTAATAGAGAGATTAAAATAATAATAAGTTAACTAAGATGAGAGGTGGCTACTGCGGTTGAGGAGTGCTACAGCTCTGGGGAAGAAGCTGCCGTCTTGTGCTGGTTTTGGTGGACTTGAGTCTTCTAACCGAGAGTGGTGTCTGGAAGAGGTGATGACCAGGATGAGGGGTCAGTTTTGATTTTCCTCATCCTATTGGTGTAGATCTCCTAAAGGGTTGGCAGATTACATCCAATAAACCCCTCTGCAGTCTGTTAGAGTTCCTACCTTCCCCCTGAGCGTTCTGCCGTCCTCGCCAGTCGCCATTACAGAGCTATCGGTGAGGCAGCTTATATCCACTTATCGTAATGATGTCATGATCCCAAACAGCTGCTTCACCT
>JAUZSV010420069.1:0-18541 GCA_034780495.1 Parotocinclus cesarpintoi
TTTAATTTTTATTTATTTTTATTTATTACATTTTATTTTATTTATTTGATCATTTTAATGTATTTTATTTTTTATTTTATTTGCTTTCCTTATGCTTTTGACAGATTCATTTTATGTATGTATTTATTTCCACAGATTTGCTGTACATAAGAAAAACATTTAATTTACAGGTCAAAACTGTTCTGTTTTATTTCACACTCAGATCTGTTAATAGACCTAAACTCATTGCATTTGCAGAACTGGACATTTTAACAAAGATGACGGTGATGATGAGACGATGGTGGGGGGACAAGAAGAGGATGGGTTTCTGTATAACTCAGTTATAGGTGGTCAGGTTGAGTGGCACTGCCCAATGGCAATGTAGAAGGCAGGGCTCCAGTGGAGGGAAACCCAGAGGTTTAGGGCATATTTAAGGGGCATTTAAACTCCGGGACTGATCATATTTCGTAACCTCTGTTTCTTTTTCCATCGGCTGACTCTGCTGCCTGTCTGTGTTTGGGTCACCATGCTGGGACGGGCGCTCCTGAAGACTTCACTGCTGCTGTGGCTGGCACAGCTCACCTTACAAGGAGGTAAGTAGCAGACGGAGGGAGGAAGCCTTCTCAGAAATAGACAGACAGAACAGTATGAATGATAAACCTTAATAAAGAGATAAAGAGAAGAAATTTGTCTCAAACAGCTGAGGTGATGGGACCAAAACAAAACATCTCATTTTAATCTTATTTTAATGTTTGGTTTGCTGGTTTGGGAAAAGTGTGAATTATTATTTTGTAAAGATGTTGCTGAACTCCCTAATGATTGAAGGTTTGATGCTTAATGCATCTGACACCAGTGACCTTCAACTAGTGTCCTGTTTCTGAACTGTTCAAATTTTGCATATGGAAACATCTACAGAGTTTTTATTTAGTTATGACTTCTTTTAGATTTAATAAATAAGTAATATTATTATATTACCTAATAATAGACCAAAAAAGATCAAGGAGAGTTGAGTGGCACAGACTTTTCTCCACAGTCACCTGTCCTAAACTCCAATTATGGGGGCACTTGAAGTCAGCATGAACTTTTGATCATTGCATAATCATTCGTTATACATTGAATCAACATAATTTAGTGGTCACAGCAAGATGGAGAACATACCAAACACATAATATATATATAGTTATTAAGCTCTAATAAGTGTTTAGTCGAGAATCAAAAATGCATCAGTTTAAACATTGCAGTCAGTTTCACATTCAAACTATAAATAGATATAAATAAAGAAATACATATAAATTCATATTTGGATAAGAATTAAAGAAACCATAATCAGTCCAAACTATGAATATATTAAAGTAATTTAACTCACCAACACATACATACATAAATTATAGAAATAAATTTAGTAATTTTATATGATCAGTTAGACAGACTTTATTGTCATTTAAATTTGCACAGTACAGTGTGCATAAGAACAAGATTTCATTGCTATGGCTCGACAATCTAAAAAGTTAACATGTAAAAAATTTAAGGTGTCAGTGTTGTGTGCAAAATGCGTAGTGTAAGTGCAAAACTTGTAGCAATAACTATGTAAACTAATATATACAATAGCAGTAGCAGCAAAATCACAGTAACGATCTATTGCACAGAGTAAATTGTATAGGGTAGTAAAAGAAATGAGCAGCATTTTAATTAAAGTGTTTAAAAGTCTTATGGCATATTGAAAGAAGCTATTTCCGAATCTGGCTGTTCTGCATCTGAGACTCCGGAGCCTCTTTCCAGATGCCAGTAGTAAAAACATTGTGAGAGCGGGACGGGTCTTTGTAGATGTTTTGAGCTCTGTTTGTTGTAATGACCTGAATGGGTGGAAGTGAGGTTCCTATTATTCAATATTCGATCCCATTATTATAGATCATGTATATTGGTTAGAGTCGAGCTTAAACGGTTAATCAGTGTCAAATATATTGCTCACAAAAATGTATTAATCAAAGATTCCCTAATTATTGTGAGCAATAATGTCTCATGAAAGTAAATGCTCCAATAATATGGTATAGAAAATATAATAGGCAATATTTTTGATTCTATATTATATTCAAATAATAAAGATGTATTATTTGATTTATTTAATTTGTTTAGTTTTCTTTTATATATTTTATCTATATGTTCATTTTGTTTTTTTTCCCATTAGTTTACTTTGATTTGTAATTTAATTCAATTTAATTTAAATTTCCCTGCATTTTTGGCAGTATAGATCCTATCCTGGAGAAAAACAGGACCTAGATGAGCTTATCCTCTGAAAAGCATACTGCTTATAATAAGAATAAATGAACTGAGACTAAAAATGCAAAATATGGTTTAGAAAATAAATATATATTTAAATTTTGTACATTTATTATATAAAGAATGAATGTATATACCTATACCTTATATAAATATATAGGTATATACATATATTTATATATAGTATGTATAAATGTATATACATTTATTATTACTGCATGAAGCGGTACTGCATATAAAGCACCGTTGCCCTTTTAAACATCTTGTTTAAATCAAATGTTTTCTTTGCCTCCCTACTGCTCAAGCAGTAGCGTTTCCGTGTCAGATTTGGGATCCACTTGATACCTTTGATAAGATCACCCTTGGAAGCGGATCACTTCCCTCCAAGCTGCAGCCTGTTACGTATTTCATGTCTTGCTGCTATCTGGCTTGGACTCACAGTCCAGGACCTGCAGATGAAAGGATGGGTCTAAATGTGGCGAACAGCCGTGAGCTGAGGCGTTTACGACATGAAGGCTCATAAAACAGGACGGCCGCTTTATCCGAGGTTCTGTGTAGATCAATGAGAGCCTGTTCTCTTGGCTTGGGTTAATCTGGCTGGATTCCTTGGCTGTAAATCACTGTCTAGTGTCCAGAGCAGCAGCCAGTCCTCTGAGATAAGAGGGATAAGAGAGTCAAATTCACATAATTTATAAACATCGACTGTCCATATCAAATCCTACAAAGGTTCAAAGGCTGTTCTGCATCACAGGCACATGCTTCAGTGCATGCTTCAGACTCTTGTGTCTGTGTATGTTTATTGTTTTTTTAATTGTATTTTATTTTAACACAGGAATCAGACCTCAAACTGGAGCCTTAGGCAGATTGGCACCAGGTCGAGGTAAGCCTTGTGTCTTATCCCTCTAACAGTAGTTATTCCAGTTGTGTTTTTAATACAGTACCGTAGTCAGATAATATTTTTATGCTACTGTAAATATAATGTAAATATAGTGTATTCTCCCAAAAAAAGAGCATACAAACTATACGTAAATGCTTCAGAGATAGCTTTGAGTATAACTGTACCATCTACACAGCATCCGAAATTTTAACTGCTACACATCACTGGCTCCAAAATGCACAACATCGTGGTTCTACAGTTACAAGCAGAAATTAACGATCATACACACTGTGGAACAAAAATATAACCAATAAACACCTTGCTGGCTGCACACAAGCTAGAGGGAATTAGTCCACTTAAAGAAACACTAACAACAGAACAGTTAATGCAGTGTCCATGATGTAGTACCTACCTATACACATAGTTAATGCAAAGAAAACCAAAATGCATAAAATTAAATTAAATAAAAACATGTACACGAACAACATCAATAATAACATATAATATAACATATATATAATATATATATATATAACATATAATATAAGACCTCGGTCTTTAGGGAGTACGCCTGTTGACCAGATGGGTGTTAAATAGAGCTTATCTGTCAACTCTTCCAGTAGTTATGTTAGTAATTGTGAACTGAACCATTAATCTCAAAGTCATTAAGTCTTTTTCAGTGCCCTCAGGTGCTGCTCTCGGTGGGGTCGGGCTTGGAGCCAAACCTGGTTTGTATATTCTTTACCCTCTTTTCTAAATGTTTTTGCTTAATATGATTTTTGCTTAATAGTTTGTCTTATTTAACTTATCTCTTATCTTTAAAGGTGCTGGTGTTTTGGGAAGCCGTGGCTACGGGCTTGGAAAACCTGGGAAAACAGGCAGTAAGTACAGCGACCCCTAGTGTTTTTGATGTTTTCTAATAAGAAGCAGCTTTACGATTTACCCTGTGTTCTCTATTTTAAACAGCTGGACGGTACCTTGGAGGTGAGCTGACCTTAATTATTTAGAATCAACACGAACACTGTATTATACCCCGTGTTATACTAATATAAACTGTATTATAAAGGTTTTATATAAATATTCTCCTTTAGGTTTAGGATACAGGCCCATAGGGGGAAGAGGAAGCTTGAAACAAGGTTATGGAGCAGGCCTGGGAGGATACGGTAATAAAAATGAAATATACACAGATACAGAGAGTCACATTAGGATATGAGTTCTCTTGTGCTTGGCGGCACATCGTCCTCTGACAACCGAAGGATGGAAAGTGTTACTGCTCTCTGGTGTGGTGGGACTGGTTTGGCTCTGAAAGTGTCATTTTAAAAATTCTTTGGTTAGAAAGCTCTGGTTTGTTTAGGTCTAGGTGCTAATCTCGGAACAGGACTTGGACTCGGAAATGGCTTTGGAGTCGGATTAGGTCCTCAGGCTGGAAAACTAGGAGGACAAGGTACAAGAACATTTTTTATGTATAGTTTTTAAAAACTGTTAGTGTTGTTTCTGTCCTGCAGCAAATACAAGTATAATATGATCTTACTGATTGAGATCTGTTTTTTCTAGGCTACACTAACAATTATGGACTTCATCCAGGTGAGTCTGTTCTCTCGGACCTTTGTTGCGCATTCACAGGGTCCCAAATCCTAGAGATGGTCAATTACAGCTCGCATCCTTAAAAGGTTTTAAACAATGAAATCCCCATTCATAATGACTGAAGGCAGTTCGCTTACTGGAGTCTTTTCTTTTGTAGTAATATACTGTATTTACTGTATATACCCGGTAAAAACAGGAGATCTTAAACACAGCACAAGAATAGGACTTTACTGTTTTTCAATTAATGCTTTTATCTGTTTAAACCGCGAAGCATCGGTTGTTGCATTTAGTTACTCCTAAAAGTCTCCTAAAAGTCCTAAAAGTCTCTGTGCGCAAAAATAAATAATCAGTATTAATGGCAATAAGTTACATGAAAAAAATGTAAACTGAACATCAAACATGACGTAAGTCTCATTGTTTAATTTGACTAGCTGGCTTTAACAGGCAAATTTTATTGATCTGTAATAATTTGTAAGACCTCGGTCGTTAAAGTGAACAGATGCTGATTTTCATTAAATGACCGATGTTTCGATATATATCCCTGACCTATTTAGAGCTATTAATGTGCCTGATGTTGTGAGCTTAAATCCTAAATGTGGCAGCATCACTGTTCTCTCTGTTACAACAGGACACCTGTAAGGGATCACTATAGAATGGCTCCTTATTTGGAGCTGTAATGCTGTATTAGATGCATTAAATTGTTTGCTGTTGTTTGGGTGCTTGTTTATGTAATCAGCACTAACCCATTCCCTATTTATGTCTTGCGTTTAGGTTACTGTGCTGGTGGATACCCCGGTGTTGGACGTGGTAGGTCAATGAACACACAGCAAACTTCTTAACCAGCCTGTTTGCAAACCTAGGGTGACAGTGGCAAGGAAAAAGCCTCCTAAATGTTATAAGGAAGAAACGTTGGGAGAACCAAGACTCAAAAAAGAACCCAAACTTGTTTAGATATATAGGCTATACTGTAGGTGTTCTCAGTGGGAAAGTTTGCTGGCATTTTTGGTGGTCTTTGTGCAACTTCTTGTTGGTGTCTTGCTTGTTAGGGATCAAAAGTTTGTTCTTTTGATATTGTTCTTGCCCTGAAGTCCTTTGTGTGCTAACAGTACCTGTGTGCCACTGGTAGGTGCAGCTGGAGCGGGCGCTCTCGCAGGAATAGGCACTAAGGCCTCAGTACCTGGTAAAAAAAACAAAACAAAACAAGGCTGGATATTTATGCACGTTGGTCTTGTCTTTGTGAAGCTATTAGTATATTAAGTCTTGTAGTGCATGCATCACCTCAAACACCAGATGATGAAGGAGCTGATGCTCGGCAAGTGTGGAAAAAAAGAAGAAAAAAAAACCCACACACACATACATACATATATATATATATATATATATATCATATATGTGTCAAAGGTCATCTGTGTGCTTTGGCCCTTTTTGGCAGTGGATGTGGTTATTTTAATCACACCATACATGCATTTTTTCACTTGTAAGTCTTTGATCAGTCTCTGAACATTTTTAGCTTTGTTGTCTTGTAACTTTAAAGTTCTCTGAATGTTGAATCATATACTGATCTTTGTATGCACCACACAACAACGATGGGATTTTCCTCACACAAGTGCATGGCAGTGTCTTGTGTTTTATATGCTTGTTGTCCATCCATGGGTGTGTGGCTGTGGCCTCTGAGCATTTTTCCCCATACAGCAAATGATGCTCTGCCATCTTTGTTTGTGTCTTGATTTAAAAACAAATCACGGTGTTGTTTGAAATGGAGAAAATTCATACTGTGCTGTTCAGGATATGGTCCAGGACAAGTCACATCAGGACCTGGGAAAACCAACTACGGTAAATTCGCCCCCTCTTTGACTTGTTTCCTCTTTGACGTGTGTTTTCCTTCCAGTGCTAATTTGGAAAATGAAGGGACCGGATGTCACCTTAATGTGTTGTGGATGATTTTTGGTGTTAAGATTATGTTGTGGTCTTTAGGATTTGGGGCAGGATCAGGCTGGCCCTACGGACAGGGCTCAAAGCAATCCAAAGCGGGTAATGTCTTAAATCTTTCACACTCCCCATCTTGTAAAATATTCCAGCGCGAGAGGTGGGATTTAAACCCTGGAAATTCTGTTCCGTAGTCCAGCACCTTAACGGCTAGGCTACCACAGTCCCATCCTAAATACTTTCTGAATACTTTCATGCTATACATAATTTGTAAATGCATACTTAAGTATAAATTAGCTACATTATACAATAACAGCATTTACCTTGCACATGACTTGTTTTTTGCTTTGTATTTGAGCTTTGTCTACATTTTCCTGCTGAGTGGCTGGCTAGACTTAAAAGACAGATTTCTATTTCCTATTATAATTAATTATAATTTTTAAGACCTGAGTTGTTAAAGTGAATGGTCGTTGAGCTGATGGTTGTTAAACGGTGCTTCATATACCTAGTTAACATTTTGTTTGTCACTGTTTCTTTGAGAGACAGTAATATCTAATGGAGAGAGATCTTAGTGCACTAGTTGTTTTTTGTTTGTTGTTCAGCCTACCATATTTCCAGACCAGTTAAATGAAAGTGCATCCCTTACTGTATTGTAGAAATAACTAGTGATGTGATATGCGGTTATGGCCCTCGAGTGATCTCTAATGGTGTGTCTACTAGAGTGTCTAATGGAGCTAGAGTTATAAGCAATGGTAAAGAACTACAGCTTTTTTCTTACCTGTCAAAAAGGTCCTGTATTTCTGTCCAGTCATTACTTTTGACCGCACCATTTGGAGGTCCGTATCGACCGCCTGTCGTTTACTATGTAAAACCCCATTAGGCTGATGGTGCATTTAAAGAACGGCGAAGATGAAGGACATACAGAAGGATTTCAAAAACATTTTGCGGTCAGCAGGGCAAAAAGTAAGCCAAATCAATCCTGGAGTTTGCATCAGCAAACCTTAATGTATTTTTCTGCTGACTCAGATTTACAACGTCAGAAAAACAAAGAGCAAAGACACTGAAACAGTATGCAGAATCTTGAATTACTTCTTCAGGACTGGGTTTTTCCACTGCAGCTGGTATTAACAGCTGAGCAAAGGATAGGCTATACTGTATTAGGAAATCAGAAAGATCAACCCTCCCCACCAAAGAAGTCTTGATGTTAGAATTAAAAATGATCAGTGTTATTATCATTGTCAGTGTTTAATATTATTGTCAACAATCAATAGGCTCTCTTTCTTTCTTTCTCCAGCACCAAACAGGAAGCAGTAAAATGAGTCTGGGAACGTCTACGTCTATACATATTACTGTGCAAAAGTCTTAGGCCACCATTAGATCAGTTATAGCATTGTTTTACCATATACTGTAGAATTATTTCTCAGTCTCGTTACAGTATTACAATGCAATGAGCAAATACAGAAAACATGTATGCAGTATTAAAAAATGGAAAGATCTGAAAAACAGCTTCTGTATTCTACAGAGGTTGCAGAGGGTATGAGGATCCCTTGGGCTTCAGCAATAGAAGAATCTGGCAGCTTTCATTCTAAGGTGTCCCACAGAAGCTTGACCAAGAAGGTTTTTTTAAATAAGGGTAGCAGCCAAGAAACCATGAAGGGACAAAAAGCACACACAGATTGTAGTGAAGGCCCAAGTTTTTAAATGTTTGCGTCATTATTGCATGGCCAAATACTTTTGCACTGTACTTTATATAGTGTATATACAGTATTTGCCTGTTTATGTAGACCTCTGTATGCCATTGCTAAACTCTCATCGTTTTTTCTGACGAACACTGACGAAATAAAATGTTTCCAGATATATGAAAACTCATCATGTTTAGTTCTGTCCATCAGCATGATGGGAAATAATCTTAAAGGAACCTAGGTGCAGTCTTGCAATCCCTGATTACTTCCCAGATTCCCAGTCTTTGACAAATCGTCAATCAACTGGAGGAAGGAGGAAGTTAGTGCCCTCTTTGGTCTGGATAAGGATGTGCTGGAACGTGATGGAAGAACAGCCTGAGGAACATCTTAGTGTGGGACTAGAACTGGTACTGGAACATGAGCTCGGAAAGACTGGGAAAAAACCAGCACCAATTCTGTTAACGTGGTAAAGTGTTTTATCTTGCATTTCATCTGCAAGACCGTTTTGCACTGGGTGTCTAGCATGCAAAATGAGGAAAATCTCTGTGATACAAAGCGGACCCTCCTCCACAAATGCAAATCTGCTCTTATGTTTTGCTTCATTTATTTTAACTTTATAGTAAGTGTATTCGTTCATGGTGCTCTATCTGCACGGTTTGTGCCTGAATTTTTTAGATTGTTTAATTGATAGTTAAACCTCATCTGTACGAACTTTGACTGACGATGTCTTACAGCATTGTGCAAAAGTATTAGGCCACCATTAGATTAGTTCTTTCAGCAATAGTATAATACTTTAATATTGTCTTTCACTGATCTCCATTCCAGACTTTGTGAGCTTTAGAATGCCTTTTTACTCTGTTCCCCTTCTGAAAAAGTGATTTCTTGGCTGCTACCCTTTCAAAAAACACTCCCGATCACGCTTCTTCAGACTGTCCAAGTGTCAACTTGGAATCCATGTGAAACTGCCAGATTTAACATTTTAAAACTTTATGATTTTTGTGGTTCTATTCTAATACAAATACAAATAATAATTCAATATGATCATTACATTATTGTTAAAATCTACTCTAATGGTGGACTAAGACTGCACAGTACTGGAAATCAGATGAAATACACTCGTTTTTAATCAAGTTTCTCTACAGATCTGCTGCTGCTGTGCCTGCTTCCCAAGATTTTCTTTCACGTTCCCAATTTTTATAGCAGTGTACAGCTTGTAAAAGTTTTATTTGAGGACCGCTATACTTTAAAGTTATATAATCTATGCAATAGCCTATTCAAATAAGACAGTTTTGCAGGTTCTGGGCTGATCACAGCGTTTAATATACGGCACATGAGTTTTAGTTCTTAAAGCTTGCATGTTTACAGTGTTTACAGTGCTGTGATTGTGTGTGGCAGGGTACGGACTCGGCCCGGGAATCTATCCTGGAGCAGGACTCCCTAACGGCTATGGACTGGGTACGTTGATATGTTTAGCCATATGTTTTTTTCCTCGTTTATATTTTTTAGTTCGATGTAAAGAATGATCTGTACAGAAATGCCTGTTGTTTTGTGATTTAGGTCTTGGTGCTGGTGCTTACCCACAGACGGGTCGAGTGGGCAAACAGCCTGGTAAAGATATTTCACTTCTTTGTATCTGCTTTATCTATGTCTTTATCTGCTTTTTTGCCTGCTAAGCTTTTAACAATGTGCGTGTGTGTGTGTGTGTGTGTACAATCCATTGTGTGGGATGAATTGTTTCGTCATCTGCAGTCTTGTGAAATCTCCGTTTCCTTCTACATTCGTATCTGTAGTTACTTATGTTGTTATGCACGATTGCAAGAACGATTACGGGTGAGATATTACGTTTATGTGTAGAATCAGAACTTTGAAGAAAGGTCGTTTAAGTGACTGCTGCTCTACTGGGATTTCCACATTCAGTGTGATCTCTAGGGTTTACAGAGAATGGTCTGAAAAAGAGAAAATATCCAGTAAGGGCAGTTCTCTGGAAGAAAATGCCACCCAGTTGTTGCCCGAGGGCAGAGGAGAATGCAGAGCGACTGGAGCTGATAGAAAAATAACAGGAACTCGAAACAACCACTTGTTACAAACGAGGTATGCAAAAGAGCATCTCAAACAACACATCCAAACTTGAAGCAGATGGGCTACAATCACAGAAGATCACACCGGGTGCAGCTCCTGTCGGCTAAGAACAGGTGGCTGAGGCTACAAATCACACAGACGTTACCAAAACTTTGCCTGGTCTGATGAGTCTCGACCTCTGCTGAATGGTCGGGTTAAAATTTGGAGTAAACAACAGGCTGCTGGTGGTGTAATGATGTGAGGGTATTTTCTTGGTACAGGTTGGGCCCCTTAATACCAGCTGGGAATGGTTTAAACCCCACAGCCTACCTGAGTATTGCTGCTGAGCACGTGCCTCTCTTTATGAGCACAGCATACCTATGTAGGTTATGATAGCTATTCCAGCAAGATAAAACTCCATGTCGCAAAGAACAAATCATCTCAAACTGGCTTTGTGAATGTGACAGTAAGGTTTATCACTCGACACATAGCAGCATTCTGCAACAGGAATGATCTTTTAGGAAGGGTAGCAGCCAAGAAAACATTTTTTCAGAAGGGGAACAGGTTAAAGATAAAGCTTAAGCTAAAGCTCACACAGATTGGAATGAAGATCAGGATCGTTTAAACAAAAGAGGATTATGTATTACATGGAGGACGTTGTGTTATATATGGTCATTGTTAAAGGAACAAATCGAATGGCGGCCTAAGACTTTTGCACAGTAATCTGTGCAGATGTTGCCCACAGAGACGGGCCTCGTTTTAAGCAGATTTTCACTGCATAGTTAAAGAGGTGCAGCTTATCGGTGTTCTGGAAGTTCAAAATATTTGCAGTTTACATATTTGAATTTGAATAGGTTATACATTAGTGCTTTAAACTCGACTGGTGCAGTGTGTGTGTGTGTGTGTGTGTGTGTGTGTGTGTGTGTGTGTGTGTACTCACAGGCACCGATGGTTTTATATGTAATCACACCACCCCTGACCTATGCTCATTAACCTCGCCATGCTCCTCCCCCTCCTCTCCCCAGGCTACGACAATGTGTATGGCATAAATGGATTTGGCGATGGCTATGGGGCGGGTGAGTCTGATGGTGGCTTTGTAACACTCTCCTCTGCCATCATACTAACCTATGGCATAATTATAATCCCCTGAGAGTTATAATTATGTTGCAGAACTTGGCTATCCAGCAGAGTTAGCCAATGGCAATGGGCTTGGAAGCAATGCTGGTAAGATCTCAGTCTAACCACACACACTAGCACTAAAGAGAGATCAGGTAACACCTCATTTATTTGTTTGCGTTTTCCAGTTTTCTATTTGACTTATGCAAAGATGACACACGCAGCTTTGTAAAATATAAAACCTGAATTATAGCACAGTCTAATAAACCTATAGGAGAATTAAACACCATGCCAGGAGCAGCACGAACATAAATGATATGTTAATTTCATCCGTTGGCTCAGTCTGTGATGTTTATGTTCTGTTTAGGTTTGGGAGCCGGAGGTTATGGAGGAGCTCCAGGACTGGGACTCACGGCCGGACTGGGGTCTGATGCCAAGTCTGCCAAATATGGTGAGATTTCAAGAATAACATTACAGGAACAAGAACAATATTTGTTATATTTCAGATTCAAAAGTAGTTACGCAGGTTTTTTTCCCATTGAGCCTATTATGGTTAACAGTGGCTTAATGAACTAAAACAATAATAGAAAAGCAAGCATCTCTCAGATATTACTGATCATAAATAATCTCTAGTGCTGAAATTATGAACCTGTGATGTGATCCGAAAGGAAAGGAATCAACTGTAAGCTTTTCTCTTCCCAAATAAACCTGTTATGAGTAAAATGCTTATAATGTGAAAATGATTCATTTCCTTTTGGATCACAGGTTCATAATTTCAGCACTAAAGATTATTATTTATGATTAGTAGGAACAGAGAGAAGTGTGGATTTCCTCTGTAAATTATTCCAGTTCATTAAATCACATTTAAGCTCACAAATTACATTTCATTTTTGTTTTCTCTAACAAACCACTGAGAGCTTTGGAACGTCTGTCTTCCACTAATACTCAAAACAAAACGACGCAATAACTTACGTGATTACCTGACACCCCGGTCCTGGCAGATAGGTGCCCCCTTAACACAGACGTGTTCTTGCACTATTTGCAACCATGTATTTGAAAATGCCTTAGTAGGATTATAACCATAAGTTGAATTGAACTCGTTAATCTACTTAATGTGTTGCTGCAGGAGCAATGGCCAAACGAGCTTACTTCAGGAGCCCAAGAAGGTTGTGTCAGGGATGTTGAGCAGCCCTTGGTATAAAACCAGTTAACATACGCACACTGTTGGAGTCTTAAGCAAAAGTTTTGCGTCCCTGGTGGAATTATGCTTTGTTAGTTTTCTAAGTTTTCTAAGTCTTAAAATTTGAAATCTTTGCAAAATTCGTGCAAATAGGAAACAAATGTGTGTTTAAGCCTGCTTGATCTCTCTTTAAAATGCAGTGTTTGTGTTTTTCCTGTAGGTGGTGCTGCTCCAGGTGCAGTCATTGGTGCTACTGCTGGTCAGCCTGTGGTTTCCGCCGGCCTTGGAACTCCAGGCAAAACAGGGGGGTATGGTGGTATTCCATACATGGGGCAGACAGGAGCCCTCGGAGTGGACGCCAGCCTGGGTAAGGGCTATGATGGTCCGTGTGTGTGTGTGTGTTGTTTCAAACAATGCAATGCAATGCAAATCTCTTTGTCCTGAGCTAATTTGCCTGAAGAGTTGGCTCATGCTGCAAAAACGCAGCTATAAAGGAAAAACGAAAAGAGATGATAATGTGTATCACAATACAGTTAACACACAACACATTGAAACACAACACAATTTATACACAGATATTTAGTCCTAAGGGATATCCAGATATCCCAATATTTAATCCTGATCTTTTTAAACACACCTGAACCAAAGGATAAGAGAGTTTCTGCCTTTGACTACCTGACTCACGTTTAAAATTCAGATTAAATTCCAATTTAAATATCTATTCTTTTTTTACTGAATAAACCTCACACTCTGTTTTAGGTGGTACTGGTGGAATCCTGGAACCTGTAACTGGTAAAAAATATATATTTATATGGTCTATAAGTAATCAACCTAAAGGAATACTTTGAACTTTTTTAGCCTCTAGAGTATAAACACGACTTGCAGTACTGCTTAGAAATCTTAGGCCACCATTAGAGTTGATATGTTAGCTCTCTTTATTAGTATACAACCAGAAAAAAACAGAAAATATATGTACAGTATTGAATATTATAGAGGCAGTATAGAATCAGCTGGACAGAAAAAGAAATAAAAGCTTAAATATAAAGAAGTTTTGGGTGAATATTCTTCCAGAACACTCCAGGACAGCCTGTTTGTAACTTCATCGCTTCATCAACAGAAATCATTATACAGTATATGGTCATTATATCTTTGCTAAAACAGCAAATCTAACAGTGGCCTAAGACTTTTGCACCATACTGTATATAACACGTATTTGGATATTGCCTTGTGGATAATGGATGTCTAAGAACAGCTTGTCTAGTTCTTTACAAATTTAGTGAAATATAGGAATTTAAAGCGATATCAGCACGTGGCAGGCTTGGTAAGGAATTGTGTTGTTATGGGAAATTAGTTTTTCAGAAGGTAAACAGGGCAAAACAAATAAAACAACATATGCTAAAGCTCAAAAAGACTGGAATGAAAATCAGTGGAAAGAGGATTATGGATTGAAATTTTAGATTTTTTGTGAAATTTTTTGATTGTTGATATGTTACATATGGTCATTATAGTGATGCTAAAACAAGAAATCTAATGAAGGCCTAAGAATTTTGAACAGTGCTGTATATGCAGTCGTGCCCAAATAACCCCACAATCCTAACACTTTCCTCCAAAAAAGTAGTCCCAGTTCATTTCCATTAGTCATTTATTTATAGAGATTGGATCATCAGAGTATGAGGAGCACAGACTGTTTCTCCATGCGGATCCACATTAGTTTGTTGTTCATTAGAACATTAGATGTTGTTCTTCAGTGGAAGGGTCCTCCACTCTATCCAGTCTTTCCGCAGTGCAGATTGAGCTGAGGTTAAATAACAAAAGAGTATTTCTTTATCGTGACCATATTAAGCATGAATATTAAATGCTGATATAATAGTGTATTTCTTTCTCTGGCAGACGGCGGTATTGGACCGGGTATTGGTCAGATTCCCTACAATGGAGCAGCTGGACTGGAAGGTACATAAGAGAGAATGAATAATTCAGATTATAAAGTATACACCAGTCATAAAAATCCACAGTCATGACCTTACACTGTAAGCTTACATATAAACGATAAGACCTGTCATATCTTGTGGCCAAAAATTTAGGGACATTTTAAATTTAGGGACATTTTTTGGGAGGATCCCAAAAAAAACTGCTGGTCAATCTGATCCTGTTCATGCCCCATCACTGTGTGTGTTTTGGCACTCTTGGGTGACCATACACCCCACCGAACCCTACCTTAATCGAAAACAAATTTCGTTTATAACTACCGATACCTCAGACAGACGAGAAACTGAGTCTGCTCGTTTATGGTTTTGATACCGTAATATGTGATGATCCGATCTTTCTGATGACCATGTGCCCACAGGTGATACAGGTTACCCGTACGGAGCACAGCAACTCAACCTGGGTGCTGAGGCGGGCAAGCTGGCATATGGTAAGAGGGTAACGAGAACAGAGGTGCATTTGTTTGTACTTTAATTAGTAGATTTGATTAGATGGCTCAGACTTTCCACTGCTTTTTAGGAGATGGAAGGGGATATGGTGTACAGACAGCAGGTATACACACAAACACACAAACAGTACATTTGTATAGCTAAGTGGTTTGGGGATACCCCAATCCTGCTGGACCTGCTGGAGGAATTGCATTAGATCTCTCGTTGGTTTGGGAATGTTTAGGGTTTAAATCATCATTCTGTTTATGACCCTATTGACTCATAAGGTCTCTCTACAGGTTATGGGGCAGCGCTCGGAGCCGGGGGTCCGGCCCCCTACGGAGGTGAGTAAAGGGGGGTTAAAATAATAATGATAATAATACAGTAATTTAAAAAATGTGGAACAGTAAAGAACAAATGTATTTTGGCATAGGGCTCCCAGGCCCGTGATGGACTGGCATTCTGTCCAGGGCAGTCTTACAATTCTGTCCTCTCTTCTTGAGGAACTGGCCAAAAAAGGTGGCTTTAATATGTGACCCTGAGTGTTCAAAAAATAGAAAAACGCAGCTGTTGAGTCCCAGTTGTGTGTTATTGTGTGTGTGTGTGTAGACATTCTCCTGCCTTACCTCCGAATCTCAGTAGCTCTAGGAAAAATTCAAGAATGAACCTAGACAGAGGTGCGCAGGTGCTCCTAAATTGATACCTTGCGTTTATTTTCTCTGTGTTTAATTTAGCACGAGGGAAGGATGAGAGCAAGTACGGTCTGGCTGGCTTCTACGGAAACGGAATCAAAGGTGAGTTTCACTTCTTTATCGTATCATGTTTTGTCTGCCATTCCTGACCTGTGTTGATTCATTTTGTTTGCTCTTTTTTCCATGCTTGCTCTCGTCACTGCAGGCTGAGGGAGTTCCAGACCTCTCGAGGCGTCACTGAGCATGAATCTCACTTCTGTTTGTTCCCTCGTGTATTTCATCCTGGTGCACTTTGTGTCCGTTTGGTGTTTAAGTGATTATTTGGGGTTTTTTTGTGCTTTTGTGTGCTTAAGTGTGCTGGTTTGGTGTTGTTTGTTTCACGAGTGTGTCACGTCCTTTTGGTCTATGTATCTAAACTAAAATCTCTTGAGCACTACTTTTGGTTGTTATGGTAATTTACTAAACACTAAAAGTGCTTCTTCACGTACAGCTCCGATGAGTCTGTGTTTTATAAGACGTTCTAAAATACACTGTTTACAAAACAAAGTGCTGAGAAAATGTACAGACTGTTTCTTTTTTCATTTGCATCATCAGACCTCATCCGTTTCCAGGAAACCGCAATGCTTCCTGCATCTGCCGAAGCTAAACCCTGCTCTAGACTCACACTCGCTGCCAGGCCAATAAGTCTAAGTAAGCCACCCATGGGTTGTACTGTCCTTTTTATACCATCGGCTTCACCAACCTTTATCCCGCCACGTTTTTATAATATGTTGGACAGATCTTAAGCCAATTCCAGCCATTTCAGCGAGAAAGCCTCCCCGTTAAAGTCAAATGAAAAGAGCACGAATAAAGCCAAGTTTTAAGTATACACAGATCTGGTAACCACCAGAGAAGGCTGAATCTGGAGTTCAGATAAGACTATAAACCACTGAAAAGAGAGGCGTAAAAAGAGGCAATGTTCTACAGTTAAGTATTGTGGAGGATCTGTGATGTTGAGGCTGTTTGTTCTATAAATGTCCTTAAACTTCGCTGGATACTCATCATGGAGGATGCCATGAAGAACAAGAAGATCTTAAATAGAATCAGCAGGACAATGAAACAAAGCACAAGTCTAAATACTTATGCTCACTCGACCTTTATTTATCTGAAATAAATACAATACAAACATTCAGTTACACACGGGTTCGTTTTAAATAGAATTAAGTTAATTAAGTATGAACAAAGAACAGATTCTATGCTTTAATATTAAGATTAAAATTGACATAATTCATTATATATATACGTTGTTTATATTATGATTTTCACAACAGTGCATTGTATTTAAGAAGCAGCTTTACAAATATCTAGATCCACAGATCCAGATTGTGGTGGGCACTGTGTGATTAATTGCAACAGCTTCTTATATTGCGAGGTCCAATAATCAGCTATGTGCATCAGTTTGGGTGCATTATACTATAAAATAATACACTTAATATAGTCATCTAAAAGGTTTGGTTCTATTTAGACAACAAAAAACTGAAAGCACAAGCTACAAAATCATTTTCACATCCTCATCTCTGTTCTGATTGACAATGATGTGATTTTGGTCCTGAATGACCCCCATCTCCGCTAGCATCTCTTGTGGAATGGGACGAGCGTGCCGGGACACGTGCGTCTTTGCCAAATGAAAGTTCATCGGGGAGCCGACGTACTCCGAGCATGCTGGGCCGGCTAAAGTCGGGGCACACGTCACACTTGTTTTATAATACAGCAAACCATGATCTAAGCTACAGAAATTCTCTGCATTTCCTGCTTTAACAGCGACGGTACAAGTCACCAGCAGGTCATCGTCCCATTGGTTGTCTTCGTCCCACACCTGCAGCGTCACAGAGTCATAGTCCGGCAGGACCACGTCCTCGAGGTCGTAGGTAGCTCCCCATTGTGGTGAGTTGTTATTGTAGATCACAGAGGTCCGTCCTATCTGCATGTTGTTCTTCCCAATAACTTTGACGTACCCATCTGTGCCTGTTGTGTGGTCTCCCCATAATCCCGATGCCCTAATTACGGTTACCTTGACCCGGGCGAGTCCACGTTTAGCAGGGCAGCAGTCACTGTTCATACCGGGGATATTGTTGCATGTACACCGACAGTGCTCCTTCGGATTGTGTTTGGCTCCGATCGTGCATGGATACGAGCAGTTTCTCCACAGAGACTTTTCCAGAACAAAGTCATGGATGGCTTTTCGAAGGTGCTTTCGGACCAAGCTTTTAGTGGAAAGAAGTTCATGTAGCGGCTCCAGTGAGTATGATAATATATCTGGGTTGAGTGGAAGGGTCGAGAGCCACTCCTTATAAGCGGCTGGGTCTTTATCTGCAGAGAAGAGGAGCTCAGGTTCAGTGGTGTGGCCGCCATATATTTCTGTAAACCTATAGAAAATGAAAGAGAGAGAGAGAAACCAGAAAAATGTTAGGAATAGTGGTAATTTGTTAATAAACATACATTTTTAAAAAAACATTCCAAAAAAGGTTGGGACGGGGGAATACAGCATTAGGAATGAGATATTTCAGGAGGATATATGAGCAGATGGGAAGGGATTTACTGTCTATATTTCTCCCTCTACAGAGCATAATATTATTAAACGATTCAGAATCTGGAGGAATTTCAGTCCTAAAGAGCTTAAACTGAATAGGGATGATCTCTCTCTGCTCCATCACTGGCACTGCATTCAATAACCGTCATTCATCAATAGCTGATAGAAGCATATGGGTAAGGGATTACTT
>JAUZSV010420070.1:0-10818 GCA_034780495.1 Parotocinclus cesarpintoi
GTATATGTGCGTACAATTGTGGCATGTTCTATTTTGTTTTGATGTTAATGTAAGTTAAGAAGCACGTTAGTGAACCTCTTGTAAACTAATAAATGTTGTTACGATGTAGGTGCAATGATCAATTATAAGCGAAATTGAAAAAATGTATTCTTTCATACTCTCAGTGCATATTCTATGTCCGTTCCAGGTATTCCCGTCGACTCCATAAGACCGTACGGCGCCTGGTGCCGGAATGTGACGTGCGCTTCCTGCTGTCTGAGAGTGGAAGTGGTAAAGGTGCTGCCTTGGTGACGGCCTGGGCATACCGATTAGCTGATCAGACACGTAAGATTGAAGAGACCCTTGCAGAGTTTCGCCTCACCAAAGACCAACTCCTAGAGGTGAAAAAGAGGATGCACACCGAGATCCTAAATGGCCTGGGAAAGAAGACCCACAGTACAGCTACTGTAAAGATGCTACCTACATATGTGCGAAGCACCCCAGATGGCACAGGTACCAGATTCACACGTAGGACCACAATAAACTATACCTGAATAGGACAGGAATAGCCAAGACCTTAGGTTATGCTTTCTCTGTATGTATGTCTGTCTGTCTGTCTTTTGTATTTATATAGAGTGACCTACAGAAGCTTTGTTTTCTTCCCAATAGACATGACCTCATACTAGTAGGAATAAGCAACAGCTAAAGAACACAATCTAACTGAATTGTTACTATTTGATGTAGTTTAAGGCACACAAAGAAAAAAGGCAAAAGTTTTTTAAGTTTCTATCTGTACTCAAGTACCTAGTGAAGAGGTGAGTCTTTAGTCACTGTTTAAGGACAGCAAGGCCCATTCAGACATTGAATGGAAGTTCATTTCACCACCTGGGTGGCAGAAAGGGGGAGAGTTATGATGCTTGTCTTTCTTTGTGGGTATAAGCTACATAGTGAGATTTAATTGCAGCCTTTAGATAAGAAAAGGCTGTGGCAGTTTTGGCTTTGCAGGAGAACATTAAGGGAATCTGAAGCAGGCAGCTACTGGGAGCCAGTGAAGAAGACTTGGGTAAATTGAAATCAGAATTTAAAACAAAATGCTGTCCCCCATTAAAGAATGCTGAAACATTCAAACATTCGCCTTGACTAGAGATGGTTCTTGCATTTCATTCTGTGCTGTCAGTTAGTATTAAGCATTAAGTATGAAAATGAATAAATAAATGAATGAGTGATAAACAAAGAGAGGTATGCAACAGTGTGACTTACCACAGTTTTACAAAAGCACTAATGTTCCTTCAGCAGTCCTATGTTCACGGCTCTATTTTCTGACCTTTATTCCTGCTGCACTGCGGCACACTATAATCCCAGGCTTATGCGATGTGGCACAGCGAATTGTTTTAAGATCCTCTTCTCTGGGGCTGATTAAGGTCAAAGGGTTTCTGAAATAGTGCCAATTGGTCTTGAATGTTACATCATCCAAGGAACGCTCAATCATCAAGTAAGAATCAAGGTGCTAAGATTAAATTATCAGGACAGACAGTCAGGACAGACAGTCAGGACAGACAGACATAAAGAAAGAAAGAAAGTCAGTCAGTCAGTCAGTCAGTCAGTCAGTCAGTCAGTCAGTAAGTAAAACTGAGGCAGGCAAAAAGACACAGTAAGACAGACAGAGATAGATGTGTAATTATTATGACCTACAATTTCAACACTTTTCCCTGTACTAAGAAACATAAGTTAATTTTAAGAGTCAGACACTGGTGCATTTTAGCTACATACACTTTTTATTAGCCATATCCATGTGCAAGATGTCTTTCAGAAAAACCTGAATTAATATTATTGCATGTTTATCTCAAAGAAAATGGTGACTTCCTGGCTTTGGATCTTGGAGGCACAAACTTCAGGGTGCTGTTAGTAAAGATCCGAGGTGGTAAAAGACGGACTGTGGAGATGCATAACAAAATCTACGCCATTCCCATTGAGGTGATGCAAGGGACAGGAGAAGAGGTGTGTAGCCTAACTGAGAAGTTACACATGAACTCGCAATGAACATATTTAGTGCCTGTTACTTAGCTTTCATATGGTTTATTTTTTAGACTAAGTATCATAATGACTTGTTTGTATCATTTGGTTTTTTACTAATGTAAATATAAATAATGTTAAATTGGTCATATTGAGCTGATTCTTGTATTGTTTTCTTTGTTTCAGCAGGTGCATTTAAATATAGAATATCCACAATTTAAGGGACCAATACAAAATGCTCAGTTTCTCTGATTTTACTGCTTGTAGGTACTGTTCATGTTTGAGTGAAATGGAACATTTTTTGTTTACTTCTACAAGTTACTGACAAATCCCAAATAAAAAAGGTTCCATGTGCGGCAATTACGATTAATTTTCTCTGTAAGTGCAACTGGTCAACATGACAATGAAGATGCCGTGTTTTCAGCCCTAATAATTCAATTAATAAAGTTCAAATAAACCAAATCTTCATTTTTAACAAAACAATAATAATAATGTTATAACTAAGGAAGGTTCAGAAATCAACATTTCAATAACAGCATGTGTTTTGTACCTTTCCTGAATAAGTAGGATTTGGATCAGGTGATCACCTAACCAGCATCTCATTAAGTAGAATGAGGTGTGTCTGTGTAGGAATTAATCAGATAAGGGAATTAAATTGCTGCCATACATATTGATAAGTTGATTTTAAGAGAATATGCAGTTGTCTCCTAATTCTCAGGGCTGTAGAACAAAGATGATTCCTACGTTAAACCTCTTCTGACCTGTTGCAGCTTTTTGACCACATCGTCACCTGCATATCGGACTTTCTGGACTATATGGGAATGAAGAATGCACGACTTCCTTTGGGCTTCACCTTCTCATTTCCATGCAGACAAACCAGTCTAGACGCTGTGAGTTTGTTGCTTTTTCAGATACAGTGATTTAAATATCAGTTTAGATTATTTGTACTTAGCAAAACATTTCAAGAAGAAATGATCGAGAACTGGCATAGGTTGAGAGGGTCGGTGGGATTGGATCACATGTGATTGCTACATGTGAAGCCCAGTTTCCCCTTCAGTTTCATAAAAATGCAGAAATTAAATGGTAAAATCTCATTAAACTCAAACTCCTTTTGCTGAGTGATTCAGTCTGCTGTATTAGTACAGTGTTACATACATACTGTCTTAGTACAGTATTAGTACAGCTAATAGACAACCAATGAAGCCTGTGAATCTCTGGATGTCTATGACATGTTCATGTAGCTGCTATTTTTAATAGGATGAAAGATTATGTTTGTTGGTCAAACAACCTTGAATGCACGGCCATGCCCGGATGCACAAGTTTTACAGCTAAGTGTGGTCAGGTGTATTTTGTACAAAAAAAAATGTGATCTCCCAACAGCACATATAACCTATTTTAATCCTTTGCTGTACTCATTTATATTTTAATCTAAGACAAAATATAACCATATGTATGTGTCAGTGAGTATCAATACTCATTTTATATTGCATGATTAGAACACAAATGCAAAGTTTTAAGTGTTTTGGTGCAATCCTCACGCAGGGTATTCTTGTAAACTGGACAAAAGGCTTTAAGGCTACGGACTGTGAAGGAGAGGATGTGGTTAACCTGCTGAGGGAGGGGATAAAACGGAGGGAGGTAAGATCGTACAGCACAATTTATGCATCATTTACATTTATTAATGTGTCTGGTTAATACATGGTATTAATACATGGACATGTTAGGGCTTTTTTTATTGGCTTATTTGGATGCTCATTATTGTGTCAGAAGCAACAGCTACAATTCCATGGGTTCATTTAAACATTAACACGTTAACTCAGTTACATACAGTGTTACATTACATTATATGACACAGTTAGTCAGTGCAATACAAATCTTAAACAACAATGTGAGTGATAAGCACATAATTAAAGTTTCATAAAGTATTAAGTGTCAATTTAACTATTAAATATCTCTGATTATTAAGTTATGTCATGTTTCAGTTACGTTATTATTCTGAGCAACATGGATAAATTCTACTAAAAATGTCCTCTTTAAAGCGTTTATGTGTGATGTTGATGAAGTAGTGCCCTTAGAGGCTTAGATATAGAAAACAGATACATTATTTTATATCTATTTTATATGAATTTTGCATCTTCTGTAGCTCAGAGGAGAGTTGCTGGAAAAAGTTCCTGTGCTTGTAATATGTAGGTCCCAATGGTTTTGGGGCCCTCCGGACCCTGAACATTGTGTGTGGTTACAGCAGGGACTTGCTTCTTAGGTATTTGTACATTTTGCCCCATCCTGGAATTCAAGGCACACAGATGTATGTGGACAAGGCTAGGAAGGGATCTGGCTTCCCTTCCCTTAGACGCAGCCAATTCTGTGTCTGCATGATGTCTGCGCTATTAAAAGGGCACCAGGACTTGAACCTGGGTCACTGTGATGTTGAGGGACTGAATTGCTGCCTGAGTACTAAGTTAAAAATATAACATATGAAATGTTCTGATATTAGTTTCAAATATCAAAGTGGCACAGGACAGTACTTTTGTTTTAGAAATGTATTAACAATATATTTGTGCTGAATAAAGATTTGAGACCGCATTGAGATATACATATAAAGTCATACAAAACACCAGAGATCTATAATGATTAAACCTAATTCTATTAGGTGTGGGCATGTATAAAAATGTGTGTGAATTAACTGGATATACTTATTATCGGCAGGAATTTGACTTGGACGTTGTGGCTGTGGTGAATGACACAGTGGGAACCATGATGACTTGTGCATATGAGGAGCCAACGTGTGAGGTCGGCCTGATTGCAGGTAATAATAATACCATTAGCACAGATCCACAAATTCTCTCTATGATATTCCACTCTTTTACTGTTGTCCTTTCTTTTTTGTGCTCCAGATTTGTGCCAACTGGCCATTTTTGATCTGTCATTTTCCTAGATCAGATTCACATAGTATCAGAAGTGTAAAATTCCTGCTCCAGCCGGCTACAGTCATTGCAGGATCAAACCAAGTTTCTGTGGGAAGTGGATGCAGTTAAGGGAAAATATGAAGATAAAAAATGAACTTAAAATAAACATACTTTTAGGTTGTCACTTTCAAACTGAAATGTGAATATTTCATTGTACATTGAATGTCTTAGACCTACTTTCTGGGCTGTATGGTGGCTTAATGGGAAGCTTTGTTGCCTTGCAGTGAAAAGGTTCTGGGTTTGATCCTAGGCGGAGCAAGCTGGGTCCTTCATGTCCTCATCGTGTCTATCGGGGTTTACACAGTCCAGAGGAGAAATGCATTAGGATAATTGATTATAATCTTTAAATATATATTGCTCAAAAAATTGCCTACCATATACATATCCACTGGGTGACAGTAGCACATTTGTTGCTATGCATACTTATCAGACCACCTTTACTCATCAATAGAAACAGCCACGTGGTTGACAATAATTTTTGGGGGGTAATGGGCTGTACTGAGCAATGTGTTAACCTATGGGAGGTTTCACTGTGTTACTGATAATATGAATATTCTGTTTCTTATTAGCTATGTATTAACCAAATGAAACATTTGACCCACTGGAGTATCTGGATATTTTTTTGTAGGAACTGGCAGTAATGCCTGCTACATGGAAGAGATGAAGAACATTGAGACAGTAGAGGGAAATGAGGGCAGGATGTGTGTAAACATGGAGTGGGGCGCATTTGGGGACAATGGCTGTTTGGACGACTTCAGGACCCAGTATGACTGTGCTGTTGATGACCTCTCGCTCAACCCTGGCAAACAGAGGTGCTTTTATTTGAAGAATGCACTGAATCTCCTATAACTATGCAGAATGGATGAATTCTTGGTTGACTTAGTGATAGAATGCCCGAGTTGCTCCATTTAACATATTCTACATACTGTAGACTGAAATGCATATTTTACAAGTACTATTTTATCTTAAATAAACGTGTGAAATGTTTGGTACTTTATTGCTTTAATAGTATGCTTTGAGGAAACTGGACTATTCTGTGTGTCCTAACTTGAATGTGCTTCCTTCATATCAATTAGAATTGCTTTAGTGTACGTTTCTGATTAAAGCTATTATTGAACTTCTTGCACATTGCTGCCTTATATTTTCAGATATGAGAAGATGTGCAGTGGGATGTACCTGGGTGAGATTGTGCGAAACATCCTCATTGACTTGACCAAGCGTGGTTTTCTCTTCAGGGGTCAGATCTCGGAGACACTGAAGACTAGGGGCATCTTTGAAACCAAATTCCTTTCCCAAATTGAGAGGTAAATTATACTAATCATTCCATCACCTAGCAAAGCAAATTAACATTTATCAGACACCCTTATCCAGAGCAACTTACAACTCATACAGTCTTACAATTCAAGCGATGGTAAGTAAAGAGCCTTGCTTAAGGACCCAACTGTGGCAGCTTGGCTGGGAAGGTATTTGAACTGTGGACCATCAGGTCCAGAATCCAGGACCTTAACCGCTAGGCTACCGCAGCCCCAATATGTGTACCTATACACATACACATATTGTTTACATTACATTACAACACTGGGCACAGGCACTTGAGTGTCCTAGGATGCCCTAGGATAGGTGTTAGAAATGCAACCATGATCAACACAAGTGGGATAAAACCTAAAATATAAATTTTTTATAAATTTTTTAAATTTTTTTAATAAAAGCTTTTAGCAGTAGCAATGATACAACCATACAAGTTACCATGAAAACAACTAAGGAGTAAGCACTTTGCTCAAAGGGTCAAATCTGGAAGCTTGGCAGTGCTGCAGCTCAAACCCTCAACATTCAAGTCAATAGTCCTGTCCAGTACCAATACCATACAGGCTGCACCACCACAGTCCCATAGTTAAGGGTCTCATAGTTATTTTCATTTAAAGGCACTTAGTCCTTATCAAGGCTGTCATTGGACCTACTTGACTGCGGCATGTGTCCAAATAAAATGTTGTTGTGCCCCATTAAAATTGCTGGACAAAAGTTCAGGACACACCACACAAATTCACTACATTTTCCATAATGCACCATGATCTTTCCAAAAGAAGTGAGCAGTGAGCTTTTTTTTAAATTTTTTTACATGGGGTAATGAACATCAAAGTCAAATCAAATTTATGTATACAGATGGTGCATTGTCTAAAAGCAGCTTTACACCTGTTTAGGCCCAAAACCCAAACTGAGCAAACCTGGGGTGACAGTGGAAAGGAAAAAGACTTTAAAAAGGGACCCAACCTCCTTGGGCAGCCTATACAATTAAACTATGATACCTAAATTATAAGCTTATAATGATACAATTGTCATGATTTAAACATTTAAAGAGCAATATAAAAGGAAAGATAATACATATTATTACAGTTTGGGTTTTGGGCCTAAAGAGGTGTAAAGCTGCTTTTAGACAATGCACCATCTGTATACATACATTTGATTTTACTTTGATGTTCATTACTCCATGTAAAAAAAATGTAAAAGTTTTTGGAAAGATCACGGTGCATTATGGAAAATGTAGTGAATTTGTGTAGTGTGTCCTGAACTTCTGACCAGCATTCCAGGATAATATTGACTTCTAAAAGTCCTAATTTTAATGGGGCACAACAACATTTTATTTGGACACATGCCCCAGTCAAGTGGGTCCAATGACAGCCTAGATAAGGACTAAGGACTACTTTTATTTTTTTATCATCCATAGCAGAGTAACACCCTATTTATTGTTTAACATTTTATGCACATTTTGTGAGGTGTGTTAAAAGCAGTGCTGGAAACAGCAGTTATCATTGGTTTCTCTCTGGAATGAACCACCATCATGGTTTGTTTGGAAGCTACTCTGGACCATTGACTTGTTTATATAAGATTTTTTGTTGTCCAATAGCCTGTATGAGATGTTTTTTTTCTTTGCCTGAATATACTGTACATTTTATTGTCCCCATTAGTGACCGTCTGGCGCTACTGCAAGTCAGGTCCATTCTGCAGCACTTGGGTCTGGACAGCACATGCGACGACAGTATTATTGTTAAAGAAGTGTGTGGCACAGTATCGCGCCGTGCCGCACAGCTCTGCGGCGCAGGAATGGCTGCTGTTGTGGACAAAATCCGGGAGAACCGAGGACTAGACCAACTGGACATCGTTGTCGGGGTGGACGGGACACTCTACAAACTCCATCCACAGTGAGTTTGTTGAAGTATTGTTAAACAGCGATAAGCGTTTGCATTTCCACACTCCTTACATTTGTTTGTGCTGCTGGCCACCATGCATTTGTTTTGATTAGCTTAGATTTTTTATTAGATTAATTCCCTGCCTGAAGGGTATTCCACAATATGAGCTTATAAAAGCCATGCTTATTTGAGTAAGCCTCACCTAAACAATTCACTTCAGGCTCATTCAGTGCCACTAATACAATCCAGGTGCAAACTGTATCTACAAATTTAAGCCAGGTTTTTTTATACAGCATGTGTGCTGTATTTAAACAGCATAGGATAATTTCAGAGAGACCCCATAACTAGAAATGTGCTTTGTTTTAATATAAAAGCTTATATTAAGTTTATTCTCAGTAAATGAGGACATATGGACCCAAATATACTTTTATACTAACTTTATTTTACCAGGCATTAATAAAAAAAATATATTAGTGTTAAGCAGAATCTCACTGGCAGTTACAGTCTACAATAATAAATCAGCCAGTGTAGCAATTTAATTTTACATTGATTAAAATGTTTTCAGTAAAAACAAGACATTTTTTAAACTGAATTAAGTAAAGGCAAATGTAAACTGACAGGCTTCCAAATAGGTACTTAAGTAATATTACCCAAATGTAACTGGTTTCATCAATAGCTATTTATTAGATGGTCCTGCTGGCAGAACGTTTTTACTGGACACTGTTTCAGGTCTGCGATTATATGACATCACACAGCTGGGACACTAGAATTAATGAAGTTTAGCTAAGCCTCAGTTGTAGTCAGGCACGGAGCAAGTTTGTGAACATAAACATATGTTGACAGGGCTTAAGCCTTTTTTTGTGCAATTAAAAAAATGAACCAGGCTTGTTTCAAAAACCTGGCTTTGTGGAACCTACCCCCACCAGCCTTCCCCCCCAGACAATATGGTTTACAATTTGTTCATTAGACTTTGCAGAAATCTGTTTTGAAATCTGACTTGTGCTGTGCTATGGCTTCAGTGTTGCATTGGTATAGCCCTAATTCTAAGTCGTTATCTCTTTAGTTTCTCTCGGATAATGCACCAGACTGTAAAGGATCTGGCTCCTAAGTGCAATGTGAATTTCCTGCTCTCTGAAGACGGAAGTGGAAAAGGAGCTGCGCTAATCACAGCTGTCGGATGTCGTCTGCGTGAGCAAGAACAGAAGAACTGAGGAGTGTGCAAACCTACTGATTAACCTTCTTACTCTGAGAGTTGAACACCTCTTAGCAGCCCTCACTAAGCTCTCCGGGACTCTAGGTCTAGCACATTTGTGTGCGCACAGTTAAAACCGGGGGTTGGATCCTGATACTTCACTTTCACTCCATTTTAAACTAATTGGTAATGTCATCCATTCTTGTCTGACTTCAGTGTGTGTGTGTGTGTGTGTGTGTGTATATATATATATGTGTGTGGGGGGGGTCAAGTTTATATAGCATTGTGAGGACCAATTGTTTCCATAACCATACAAAGAGCTGACTTTTTTTTTAAACCATTTTGCTGGTCCCCACATGAAAACTGTTTATTTACTGCAACTGTTTTTGAAAAACCAAAAAAGCCAAAACCTTTGTTTTAGGATACTGATGTTAAGGTTGGGTCTGGGTGCATGTGTAGCATTGAGTAGCTACAATAATATAATGAACAATCTAAAGTCCCCACAATGACTGAAAGACAAATTGGGGTGTATTTGTGTGTGTTTATTTTAACAGTGGGGTTTATTCCTTGCTACTGAGTCTAAGATTACTACACTAAGATTTAGTAACGCCACTGTAAACATTTGTGGATGTATATTACAAAAAGGGAAGACATTTAGGGCACACTGGAAAGATCAGTTATGGAAAAGAAAGTATATATTATTTATTTTATTTTTGTATTTGACGGAAGTATTTATGAAAGGAGTGTTGAAGCTTTGACAGGGTATGATACTTAAAAGAAAGGTTACAAAGTTGTTTATTGTTCTTTGTTGTTAATTCATGTTAATGTTTAACTGGCTTGTGCAACCACACGCACTTCATTTTGACTATGTCCGTGCAGGTTTTTGCTCTGTTCAACATCGTTTCCCTGTCTATTGTTCCCAAACTCTAACCTCTTGTCCCAGATTCTCCTCAAACCATTCACCAGTAAAATACATCTAGAGATTAACATTTGGCCTTGACCCTTGATCCAAACCATTTTGCTTTCTCAGTGCAGCTGGATTGGTTGACTCAAACTGTATTACATATTGCTTTTGTGGAAATAGTTCCGACTTGTCAGCGTTTGCAGTGTGCTGTGTATATACGCAGGAAGATCACCTGCCCCTGCAAAATAATGGTGCAGAGCTAAAGTAAATGTCATTGTCTGTACTCTGGCTGGGTGTTTGTGTGTGATCCTGTGTAGTTCCTGTGTGCGACTCATGCAGTGGCTCCGAGTATGAATGCATGCCTTACTTGGTAACATAAGTCTAGTGTCCATTCATTTTTACTACTAATAGGTGCACCAAATGTAGATGTTCGATCAAATAAAATTATTGAGCTATTTTGAGAAGCGACGTCTAAATTTGCGTCTCTTTTTATGTGGCTTTTCTTTGTGCAAATTATGTCAAATGATTTCTGCATAGATTGCAAATACACTCACCAGTCACTTTATTAGGTACACCTGC
>JAUZSV010420091.1:0-10816 GCA_034780495.1 Parotocinclus cesarpintoi
AGCGTCCCTACTTTGCGGATTTTTGTTTATTGGGGGTAGTCTTGGAACGTGACCCCTGCGATAAACGAGGGAACACTGTAGTATATTATTATTATTATTATTATTATTATTATTATTATTATTATTATTATTATATTATCAATTTGCTAACTTATTTATTTGCTCAGTTTTTGCAGTGATCTAATATGCTAGAATTTAACCAAAATGGCCTTGATTTGGCCAGGTTGGGCATCGCATGTGGACATGATTGATGTCATGAAGTATATTATTATTATTATTATTATTATTATTATTATTATTGTTCTTCATTGAATTTATATGTATTGCCAGAACAATTGTCTATCCTTATAAAGTCTAGATTTCTGTGCAAAATATAGCATGTATTGTTCTTAAAATAAACTTCATATATCATTAACATAAAATTTGGTTACCTTGTATAACACTTTAGTAGCTAAATTGTGCAAATATGTCATATAATTAGATTATGTTACCCAATAATTTACAGTCAACTTTGACATATTCATTAGATTGGGTGTATTTATTTATTAAGCTGGTGAACATGGCCGATTATTGGTGAATGGTGTGGCCATAAATATGTTTTACATCTAAACTCATGCACTTACACAACATCCATATTACATATAAATGAATTTATCATTTTGTATAAAAACCTATTAGAAATAACCCTGATTAAAGCTAACAAATGCAATCCATATACACCTTTCCATGACCTTTACATTAAAACTTTGCTGTAAGGTTGCCCAAGGCGCAATTTAAATAAGCACAATATTTTTTCTGTTAGGATTTTTTTAATGGATCACCCAATCTCAATTAAAGCATTCTGTTTGCCCAAGAAAGGCATTTTGTGGTTTAAATATATACACAGCCACCCTAGGGAGCCATTCCCACTGTTTTGTTTTCGCCTCATCAGGGCATTGGTTCCCATGAGTTATGGAGAGAACAACACTGTGTTCAATTCACCATGGTGAAATATGAATTTCATTCAATTATATTGCTCCTGGAACATTCAGCCCCCTGCTCACCTCATCAGATATTGGACCGCTGGCATCAATATTCATGCCCCCATTATAGGAGCATGTGGCTGTGGAGAAGCAGTGGATTTTAATCAATGCTATAGCCATGATGAATTCTATTAGAGTTCATTTGCATTCTTGGAGTAAAACAAAACACCACCCCTGCAGTTGCTGACGGTCCTAATATCAACTGACCTGCTAAAGCAGACAGTCAAGACTACCCATATTTAACTGCTGGACCATGTTTCCTTGCCATCACTGAGGCTTTCTCATCTTGGACCCCTCTGCAGCCATGGTCTTTTTAACCTCCAACCCTGGACTCCCCTTTAGACGCATGTCTCTGATTGAATACTTTTGTGTTTTGGTCTGACTGGTACATAGAACATGCCTAACAGAAAATTATCTTTTCCTTACAAGACTATCCACACCCTTTAGAAAGGTCACTGATTTACATGCTTAGACTGAAATGCGTAACACACCCAGTAAAGCCTAAAAGGAGTCCCTGTGGTGTTTGGGAGTCACTGATTTATGAGCACGGGCATCTGTTTGGAGAAAACTGGGAAGCATTTAAATACACACCCTAAATGCAGAGAAGCGATAATAATAGCACCTGTTATCTCACCCTGTTGTCAGGATAAGAAACACATAAGCTCAGCTACATTTGAATAGCACTTTAACGATAGATAACCTTACAAAATACTGTATCTGTAAAGAAATTCAGGCCCTGACCACAACTGAGAAAGCAGAAGATAGCATGAGCAAGGAAATAATTCTGCTGAAAGTAAAACAAACCCTCATAGGATCTGACTCAAAACTAAAACAACATTGTTATGTGATTGATAGTGAATTGTGATATTTTAATGTTAAGCTTATAGTAAATCCAATGGAAAAATTAACTGTGAAGTGATGTGAATATGACATTAAGATGACTAAATAACTTTAGTCAGGAGAACTTCAACCTTTAATCAGGTAATCATGGAAAGAGGTATGTCACAGGACCTTCATTAGCACCGTTAAAAGATGTAAAACTCCAACCAAACTGTGGAAATCCCATTCTACGAAAACTTGTTCCAGGGAGGTCCTTTATGTGTACAGTCTGCATGTCCTTCCCGTGCAAGGACAGGGTACTTTCTTACAACAGTCCAAAGACATGCGCGTTAGGCTAAATTGTGTCTCTAAAGTTAACTTAGCAGTTAAGAAAATTAATGAACCTTCATAAAGCACAATGTAGCTTTACAAAAAAGAGACCCCAAACAGACTCCAAAAACTCCTAGAGGCAAGGGCAAATTCAGACTCAAATGGGGAACCCTTCCTCAAATGGGACTGAAAATAACATAATTGTTAAAGCCTGTGTCCAGCTGGGACAAAATTAAACGGAGAAATTTTATGTATGAAATGTAAAATGTTCAGAGTCGCAGTTTGTGTTTAAGAGGCTTGAGAGAATTAATCAGGCTTGGCTGAACTGCAAAGTTTATAGTTTATAATGGCTCGTAGACTTTCTAAGTGTGCAGGTGAGATGATTCTGTCAAGGATCATGTCATCTGCACATTTAGGATTTTCATGTGGACAAGCTGTGCCTCACTAAAGAACACACATTTGAAAAAGAGAGGATTCAGTGTAGTGTTCAAAATATAAAGTCTGGCTGAACACTTTCTGGGTAACAAACTTGTTGCTGTGACACATATTCTGTAATATGCTATACTTTTCTTACTTATCAGTAGGAGACTAGCGGCACCTTCCTGTTCGTCCCACTCTAGCCTCCTCTCCACCTCCTCTTCACTTCTTGCCATCCCACATAATCCCAATCTGATAAGCATGAAAAATCAGAATATGTCACATGCAGTTGTCTGAAGAGGAAGTGCTAAAATGTAAGTTCTGAAAGAAACCCATACATTAAATAACCTTTAGAGCTTAATCTGGAAGCAACAGCAACACCTTTGTACAGCATTGGACTGTAGACCTAAGTGGGTGTGAGTGAGTGATCAGGAGCGAAAGATAAGCAAGCGTACAGTACAAGCGCACTTCAATTTGTGAGAATGGTTATGTAAAAATACATTTGAAATGTAATTGCCTACAGTTTCTAAATTACTTTGTTGGTGAACAAGATGACAACTGACCTTAATTTAGTCAAGCTGAGTCTGTACTTGCCACCATACCATTAAAACACACAGCAAAAATATAGTATCAAGTGTGGTTAAAAATGTTGTAGTATATACAAATGTATACAAGATTAGACAAACATTGTTTCGCGTTGAGCCTTTTCATCCTTCTTCTACAATTACCCTCCTATTTCCCTTGAGATTTTCATGCTGATAACAGCCATACATCAGGTGTATTTGTTTAGGTTCACATGACCAAAGACAATGAATAATTATGAACGATGATGGATAGCGAGTTCATTGAACCCAAGCTTGACCCGAGTCTCCATCGCATGCAGCCTATATTGGCACAAGTCATTTTATACATCAGCGAATACAAGTCTGACATGTTTTTATTATAAGCTCAGTTTAACATCTTGAGAAATCTGGAACAGGGTTAAAAAATGTACTCATTGACAAAGCGAAAATACTGACAATAGTTGAAGTAATAGGAAAGGCCTATGGCTCCTCTACAGAACTCCTGTGTGGATTTCGCATGTTCTCATCAGATCCTTGTAATCTATTTCACTCTCATATTGCAAAGACTATTGTGCAAAAAATCTTTTGCCACCATTACATTACATATGCCATTGTTTTATAAATTGATGTAATGACCATATATAATTATTTTTCAGTCTCTTTATTAGAATACAACCAAAAAATACAGGAAATTTGTATGCAGCATTTAAAAAACAGGGTGAAAATGCTAATATATGCTGAAGCTTACAAAGACTGGAGTGAAGACCAGATGAAACGAGTATTATGAAGGGTTTTTTGCCAATGATCAACAGTATACATGGTCTTTATTAGGCCATTCTTAAAACAACAAATCTTGCTGGTCTTATTGCGGTCAAGAGACCGTTCAATATACGGTTTATTTCACAGTTCCAAATATATAACCATGAATCAAATTAAGATTTTTTAGGATCACATGACAATAGACTTATTGTTTTAGCTATGGTATAATGACCATATATAACATATTATTGGCAATTGGACCCAGAAATTTGAATTTGTCCCTCCATAATATAATAATTACAATTTAGGATAAACGACCAACTCAGAAGCCTGTTTTTGTAAGCTTTTGTAAATGTACATTCACGCACATTAGACTGAGCCCAAAATAGGCTCCACTGCTGACAGCTGATATTCCTTAGTAGATCCAAATCTGACACAAACAGTCTTTAATCAAAAGGAAATGATCAGCTATGGGTTCAGGACCTTGATTATAGGACCACATGTGGCAGCCTAATAGGATGGCCAGGATATAAACTCACAGTCCTAGAATTTGTAGTTCAGAGACAGTACATAGTAAACTTCTAAGCTAAACAGTGGTATCTGTTTACGATAAAGTCCAATAGACAATCACGCTACACTCCATGCAGACAATAACCGGTAACAATAACGAGAACCCTTAAGTGCTGAATCACAAACACTATAAATCATGATTCCACCATCTAAAATTGTGAAATATCAAAACAACGTATACAGAGTAAATACAAATATAAAAAATTCAATTAATCTATCATTCAAACCCTTTTGTGTTATAAGCATGCAGCAGTGTCTTGCTTCAGGCTGTGAGGTCAGTGGTGACTTAGTGTATAAGGCTGTGGACTACCAATGAGAGGGCAGTGATTTAAATCCCAGCTCTGCCAAGCTTTTACTGTTGGGCCCTTGAGCTTGGCTCTTGACCTTCGACTATTCTGCTTAATTGCAAGTCACTCGCTAAATGAAGACAAATCTTGTTTGTAGGACAGTGGTGTCTCAGCAGTTAAGGCTCCAGATTGGTATTCAGAAGGTTCTGAATTCAATTCCTCTTGTTACCAAGCCCCTAGTGATCAACTACATAGCTTAATTGTAATTCTGGATAATGGTATCTGTTAAATTATGTAAATGTAATAGTCATGATCTACTTGAATATATATGATCTAAAAATATATATGTATTTATAAAAAAAATATATTTTACCGCAATATTACATGGCCTAAAATGTTCAGGAAAATTGGACCAGTACATAGTGAAACCAGTAGAAAATTGGACCTTGGGCAGAAGTTCATAAATATTATTGACTGAATCTTTTAGCTCAGTGCTTTGCAGGGAAATGTGAAATGTGATGCTAATAATAATAATTAATCATAATTTCATGATCCCCAGAGCAATACATTTAATAGATTAGGTTATGGTCTGTGCATTATATACTGTACTGGATTTGGTGTAACTAGCACATTTGCGAGCTGTTGTCTGTTACATTTTTTTGGTGATATGATTTATTTCTGGCTTGTATGCCCAGTCCTTTCCTGGACATGGCAAAGCAGTAATTATGATTGTAATTCTACGTTTTAACCACATAATTATCATTAACGTTGAAGAAGTCAAGTATAATATGAAATGTTTTCAGAGGGGTACAAAGAGGAAAAACTTACACACTGTCGTTGAAACTGACAGAGTCTGTTATAATTTAAATGGAGATATTGCAATATGTATCATAAAAGATATATAAGAGGATGTATAAGATACAAATGACCATTCAAGTATGACAGACTGCCCTCTCTTTTGTAAAATGACAGAGGGAGGGGATGGTTCTTTAATCCACTCAGAATTTGCAACCTAACAACAACTCATGATATTGTGTTCTGAAACGACTTGATATGATTTTTTTACCAAGTCATATTTAGCTTAAAATGTCAAAGTATCCCCCCAACACACGTAACTAACCACCATTCAGCTTCAGATTCTGGTAAATGGGATTTATCTCTATGCACAAAATAACTTGCTTAAGATAATACTTAAATAAATATTGGAAAGTAATACAACATTCTGTTGTATACAGTCAGACTGTGACATTTTTTGGGACAGTGCAGGACCAGAGGATCATGCGAAAAATTAGTACTTGACATGTCGTCATCGTATCCGTGGTGCCCTAGTGGTTAAGGTACTGGACTATGGACCAGCAGGTCCAGAGTTTAAATCCCACCTCTGTCAAGCTACCCTAGTTGGGTCCCTGGAAAGGCCCTTAACCCACAACTGCTTGGATTGTAAGACTGTATGAACTGTAAGTTGCTTTGGACAAAGGCGTCTGCTAAAAGACATACTGTAAAATGTAAATGTGTCCGGTAAAGCCCACTACATAGACACACACACACACACACACTTTCATCTGCCAATGGGCTTGCACCATTTCAACCAAGTTGCAGCTACCCCGGATTCCATTTGTTCATCAACTTTACCCAAACAATCGATGGCATGCTCCACGGTTAAAATGAAGGAGAAATAGCTTATACATGAATATCACCCACATACTTGGGTCTTGTAAGATGGTAATAGTATAGGTTCCAAACACCATAGTAATTTAGTCAGTCAGGACCTTTATCAGAATCTAACACCAGATGTGGTTGGAGGAAATGGAGAAGCATGTGCCTCAAACATTTTTTGATCTTTTCTTACACATTAATATAATGTTTTTTTTAGGAAGTTCATCCTACAACACACCAATTTTAAGTACACTGTTAGTTTAAGAGATGGACTTTTATGGGATGACCACTGAAATTGCCAGAAGAATTGATCTTATTGATTTTGTAATATAGATTTATAGTCAAATTTATAGATTGCTTTCATTCTACAACATTCTACTATGGAGCTATTGCCTGTAAAAAATATAGGAGAAGCCAAAAGTCTGAAAATGGTTCTATTTGGCATATTATTTAATTTAATTCTAAATTATAGAAAATCAGCAAATACATGAATGCAATTGTAAATCTTTGAGACAAAGGCATGCTTTTTTGAGTTGATAAGTAGCTGTTATGTTACCCTTTTTACTATAATGTCAGTATGCACTCGAGATGACATGAACCCCACACGTTTGTGCAAAATCTGACCAAAATCTTATCCAACATGGTCTCACAAAATTCTCCCAGCATCTTGTGATGTTACTGAATGCTTAGCTTCCTCTGTCTCTGTGTCCTTTGATACATTCTTAATTGTGTTAAGTCAGGTGACTGTGAAGGAAACTCCATGCCAGTCAGTACTCCTTGACCTTCTTTGGTCTTGAAGTAGTTGTTGCAAAGCTCTGAGGTGTGTTTTGGATCATTATATTTGCAATAAAAACATTGCATGCACTGATTGACTGCCATAAAATGAAGTTGGAAAATGAAGAGAGGCATTGCTGTTTAAGACATTCAAAACAAAGTATAAAATGCCCTTTCTCTTTCAATAAACAATATTTATTAATATCTGAAGAAAGTGGCTTAAACTAGTGAAAGTATGTGGTAGTGTAGTGGGTAAATGACACTCAGAAATTTTTCTTAATTTGAACTTGCTCTAAAGGGGGAAAAGCCTAAAATAAAACAAAATAAGCAATTTAGGTAAACTTGTAAATTACTTGATTATAGGCAAAAGCCCTAAAATAAGTAATTGCCTGTTTGCATTCTTGCAAATTGTCACTTAAGTACCCCGTTGCTATTATGGTCCAGTTAAATTACCTTTGTTTATATTTGGAATAAGTTATATTGCTTTATATTAGGAAATATTATCAAGTGATATTTATTCACTGTAATGGCAAATAATTTTACTAGTTTTAAGCCATTTCCTTTTGACATTTTATATGCTGTCTTTAAATTGGAAGGATTTGTTTTGAATAGGCATGTAAAAAAAGTGCATTTATACTCTAGCTGTAAATAAATAAAAAAATTGCGAACAACCCTAATTATTGCATTATTTTGGGATTCTGGATTCTCCACAGACAAACGGCAAAGAACAAGAGAAAAAACAAGAAAAATTTGCCAACTTTGATCAAGACCTTTTATCTCAGTTCCACCACACATCTTCAGATACCAGACACCCAACATAAGCCAGGTCTTATTGTCTAACATCATGTTAGTGGAAAGCCCTTTTAGAAGGACAAATGTTGCTATAACAGTAAACAGCAAACTCTATACTAATATACTAACATGGATGTCATTTTTGTGTATATTTGATGATAAAACATAGACACTCTTCCTACATCAAATGTATGTATTGCTATATATTTTCCAAAGTTGTAGTTATTTAAACAAAAAGCTTTTGGTGTTGGTCTTAATTTGGCTGGTTAGTATAAGTTGTGCTGGTTAAATTAAGTATGCATGGTTTGAGAGAACTGTCTCAATCATTAGTCTGATTGAATTTTATAGGTCTTGTAGAGTGTTTTTGTTAATCTAGAGCCCACTGGAAGTCTTATATAGAATCTGAGATCCAACGGTTACTGGAATTGAAACTGCAGTAGGTATGATGCACAGTAATGTTAAACACCTTCAATAGCAGTGAGGTAATCACAGCTGGACTGGAGTATGACTCCGTGCTCGGACTGCCACTCATTTAGACATATGGCTGCATCTGGGATCTCCTGGGCTGAAAGACCCTTAGGGAAAATTAGTAAAAATTCCTACTCCAAACCCCACCCCCACCTTGTTTACTCACTTCCCCTATCCCCTGACTTAAAGAATTCCAGTAAGAATTACAGTCATAACCAGGTGCCCTCTGTTTTTTTTAACTCCCAACTGTCTCTACTGACTCCTAACTGTCTCTAATAAAAACAGGAATGCTTTGTGTAAGGAACACACCCTGTGCCACATTTTAGCCTAAACTTCACTTCATTTCTGACAAAATGACCTGTACCATCTCACAAGTTGCCTAGCTAGCTAATATGTCTGAATTCCATCATGCATTTTTAAGTCTTTTTCACTGATTTAGTAACATAACAATTTTGCAAAAATACAACAATAAAATCAAGAAAATAGGGCTGGCATTTTTAATTTGTGAAGTAAGACATGCATAATCCAGACAGGCATGCAGACACTAGCTGGAAATACAACTTAGTCACACATACAGATTTTAGTCATAGGCATAACTAAAAAAACACAGACAAAACATGTGCATGTTTGCTTTTAAAACACTGTGTTTCTGTGGGGGTTTCAAAAATGCTTCACATTTGAACCAGTAAGCAAACTACTATTAAATATGCCTAGTACCAACATGCAATTTTCATTCATGCATAAAGGATCACAGCTAAATGGATGGTTTCGACATGGAAAACATGATAGTGCTGCATTCTGGTGGTTCACAGTTGTGGCTACTCTCTGAGACAGAGGCTGTGATGACATAATTGCCCCTTTAGACTGGTAGATGAGTACCATGCCCATGGACTCTGGCTTAGTATAGGTACTCACCATCTTTGCATGGCACCAAGAAACCTGTCTGTTTACCCTGCCCACACTCCAGTGGAGGGACAGTGAGTGAGAGGCAACACACATTTTCATGTTCCCTTGAACGTGAGAGAGGTGTGTCGGCAGGGTGTATACTTGTGTGACTATTTGTGTTTGTGCATGTAGATTAAGAGTGAGAGTAACATTTAGAAAAGGTCAATGCCACCCAGTTACATAGAAGTAAGAGATCTGAGGTGGCTGTAATGCTAGAATTCAAGGGATGCAATAATGCATGATATTTCATATCAGCCTCAATTCTCTTTGTCTCTGTCTTGAGCTCTGGTGATTCTGGGTTTTACGTTGGTGTTTTATGTTCCATCTTATACAGTCATCAATTTGTGCTTTGGCTCATGAAGCCATGCTTTTCCCCCACATAGAGCTAGGAAGAAATGCTGAGGATGATCTCCAGGTGTGTGTGTGTGTCTGTGTCTGTGTGTGTACATGCATGAGTACAGCAGAAGGAAATGCACACAAAGCAGATGGTGGCATGATAAAAAAGAGAGTATGGCTAAATTAATTATGAGAAATGAATTTTGCACATAATATGTGTAATTTAACATAAGATAATTAAAAGATGGGTGTACAATCTGTCAGGGTTTGTTAGGGGGAGCCTCCACAATTGAATGCTCTTTATTTATTTTATGCTCCAGAATTATCAATCATTTATCACACATATGTGTTGTTTAGGTGGTGCAAACCCAAATCTCAGTCCCAGTGGTGCCGTCTGTCCAGGCCAGGCATCACGCAAAGACATGATTGTTTGTGCCTGAGGGAGAGGTCGGATGAGTGAACCAGCCCCCACAGCCTTCTATAGTAACCCCTGCATCGCACAAAAACTATAAAATCATACACAATGTTAACACAACCAATGGATGATTTGCACTGGGATTAAGCAGGCATGAAAATGAATGAACATATAGAACGTAGAAAACAGATACATTATATATAGACTCCAAACATTAGCTAGTACAACCTCCACTGAATATTTTCTGTGGAGATTTTGTTTATTGACGAGATTAAAGGATTATTGCATGCTAAATATGTTCAAATATAAAGACAAAAAGCAAAAATGCTCCAAAATGTGCTCAGATATCTCAAATCTAAAATTGATTAAAAACTAATGCATGTAAACTGTATAAATATAACACACCCAAAAATGTAAAACATGTTATATACAGTACTGTGCAAAAGTCTTAGGCCATGATTAGATTACAAAGGGTATTGCTAAAACAATGGTATAGTGACTATTTACCATTGTTTATCTGCCTCCTTGTTCAAATACAACCAGAAATTACAGGAAATGTATATGCAGTATTAAAAAAATTCTTTTATAGGTTATAGTTGCAAGCATTTAGTTTGACTTTCTCTTTACACTTGAGATATAGCAGTACCTGGGAGCTCTGGGGAC
>JAUZSV010420102.1:0-10815 GCA_034780495.1 Parotocinclus cesarpintoi
AGGTTGCGTCCCAAGTGGGAGCAACGCGCGACCTAGTAGCGAGAGGACACCAAAGCGTAAGTCGGGGCAAACGTGCATAAAGCACAGTTGGGATGTCTCTTAAATGGCGAGGCACGGAGGTATTCCAAACGCCAGGGAGCTCGAATGTGCATGCAATTACATAAAAACGATTTACGATTCGATTCGATTACGATTCAGAGGGCAACAATTATCGATCTCGAATTGGCTTTATTCTTTACCATGTGACTACTTGAAACAAATTCAGGATGAATTTATTTCCAAATATTTTTATTAACAAAACAAAAGAACACAAATTCAGCTTTGCAGAGTAAAAAAGAACTAATTAGCATCTGCAAAAAGAATAGTCAAAATGCTGAATTACGTCTTGTAAATAACAACATAGAACATAGTATGCAATGAAATAATACCAAAGAGGGACAGTGCAAATGAGCTTATCACACATACGGACTACTCAGGCGATCAAACCCAGCCTATCACACACTTCTCATCACCATCCCTCTGATCACACACACCTGTTCCAATTTAGTTCTCTGCTTTGTCTCGTGGCTCTTACCTCATTTCTAAGCACTTTATACTGTTGTGGATTAGCGCTGATTTACCGTGATTCCGGTTTCATCTCGCCTTTATTGGATGACCGATCACTTATTGCCTTTTTGTGTATGACTCTGGACTGTTTGTTGACGCTGATTCTGCCCGTCGATTACTCCAATAAACGCCAGTTTTGTCTCTGTACGCTGCGTCTGGTTCCGCCATTAACCCGCTCGCGTAACAGAGCTCAGTTAGTGAGTACTAATGTTTAAGAACAGAAGCTGGTCTACATGTTCAGATGCAAGTGTGCTCAATTACCGATTATTGACATTTGTTAATCGATTCAGAATCGTTAATGTTCGAATTGCGATGCATCTAAAATTCTAATATTTTCTTCACCACTAATGTAGAAGTAAGAATCCATTCTGTTCAGTTTGGATATCAGAGATTGACATTCGAGAATATTTGCTGTACAGCAGAAGCAAAGTTCTAATTTTGTCCAGGTCCACAGTCTCTCGACATCCCACCGTGTGCATCCATCCCAACCCCATGGTGGAAAAAAAGGGTTGCAGGCTGTCATGTGCCTCTTGTGAACATGAAACAATGTATGTTAATTAACAGTGCTTACTAACATGATTGAGTATTAACTGATCTTTTGACCAGTAGATGCTGGACAGGTGACAGTAAGTCTGCTCAGAGGAATTAACTAAGGTTTTACTAAGCTTAAGTCATGCATGTGTGATCCTACAGACTCTAGGAAACATTATGGATTCATCACACTTAGAGCATGTTCACACAGCTTTTCTACAAAAAGCTGAATGTTCTGGATTCATTAAGCATACCTCAAGCAAAATATATATTTATTTATTATTGCTTTTTTTCACAGCTCAAGTAGAGGATAAAACTTGTGGAATTACCTTGTAATTTATAAAAGAAATGCAGAGTGTGTATACACATAAACAGGATTTTGTAGGTAATTGAGAGGAAAACCTAAGTGTCAGAAAACAAGGGATTTGTGAACTAAAACTCCTTTAAGAAAGAAATTCAAAACAGTATGTGATAATGTTGGTTATTCCCAGTAATTTGTGTCTAAAATGTGGTGCAAGTATAAAGATAGTGGGAAGGTTATAAAAGAAAAAAAAATATTGGTAGACCGAGTAAAACTTCAAGGAAAAAATCAAAGCAGTATGCTTTGAGTATAAACTGCAACAACAAAAAAAATAAATGGGCTGAAACAGGATTCAATATTTGCTCTGGAACTGGAAGAAACCTCCTAAATAAAATGGGATTTATACATTTTTAAAAAAAGCAAAACAAAAACTAACATCTAAACACATAAAAACAGGGTTACAGTGAGCAAAAGAGAAGCAAGAATGGAGTGTGTAGGATTTGATGAAAGTGATTTTCAGCAGTGGATCACACATCTCCATTGATGAAGGAGGCAATAAATGAAAATTCTATCTTGTACCGTGCTAATATACCGTGTATGAGAAAGCAATCAATTTTTTCCACTCATTTATGATATGGGGTGGTATGTAAAGTAAAGGACCGGGGAATGGCAATCACTCTGCAGATAATGCTAAAACCAGCTTTAATGCAGAATTTTGTTTTTAATTAATGAAGTTCATGCTTCAGCTAATCCAGGTCATCATAAAACTTTAAGAAGGAGCAACAAGGTAGTAATTGTGGTTTTTAAATGATGATTCCATGATGACATCATTCATATCTCTACTTTATGTGTACATCTGGTAAAATATGCTATTATTTAAAATGACTTCATTTCACTTCTTTGATTCATAATTAAATGCTTGGTTACTAAACTTAAAAATGTAATTAGCTATTTAGTAAACCGTGGAAACGTTATACTTATAATGTTACACTATATATTAACTTACAGCCATAACCTTGCTTCGGTAATCTAAAGTAAATATTTGTATTAATTTATTAAGATGAAAAAAAACTAACCAGAATACATATAATAACATGTAATAAAGGTTTTGTCACACTAAATCTTTGCTCCAACAAGTTCAGCAGAATTTAGGCACATCATTTATATTATTTTTAAAACACTGTCGGATAAAATGTGGTATGTTATGCTTGCACATATTTAAGGTTATATAGTTACGTTTAGATACAGAAGCTTATCTGTAACGTTCAGAGAATGAAATACATCCTGAACAGGGCAACACAAAATCAGGGATACAGCCAGAATATGGACCCAGGGTCTCTGGTAATGCTCCTGCAGGTAGCAGGTAGCAGGAGTTCCTCTGAAACTACCCTTTAGTTGAGATTCTCATAAAGAACCAAATGCTATCATTTTTATATGTATTGCACCTACATTTTGGATTATACCTTGGATCCATTAGATTTTTATGGCAAAAGGGCTTTCAATAAATAGTGTTGCATGAAGGATCACTGGATTACTGTGATTCCTACTAAGCATACATGTTGCAATAATGGACTGATAACTCCAACATAAATGATATGATTCCAAGGAAATGAGATTTGCTGCACTTAATTTACCCCTGTTGTAGATGTGTTTATCTATGCATAGTAAACACGTCTTTATATATTTGCATTCAGTCCGTTTTTAATTTGACAGACAAGACATCTGTGTCCGTGAAAAATAATTTGCTGATCTACATGGAGCCTTTTTGATTTTTCATTAATGTTGTGGGCATGTCAATAAAAGGAATTAAAATGTCAGTGCTAGACTTGGCTAACTAATATTTTTAAAAGAATGTCTGCTTTCAATCTATTCAACTCAGTGAACTAAAATGAAATGAGCTTCTTAAAATGTTTTCTGCCCTTGACATGTTGACAAAATCTCTGCCACTCTTTTTTGTTTTTACAGCCGTGGTTGTGTGGCTTACTAGGCTTTCTACAATATACAGTATCTCACAAAACTAAGTACATCCTTCACATTTTTGTAAATATTTTATTATAACTTCTTACTTCACTTTTGATGCCATTGATTTAGACATTACTGGCTGTGTATCGAGTTATTTTGAAGGCACAGCTGTCACGCTGGGTATGAATGGCGGAGGCAAACGCAGGTTTCCAGAAACAGACTTTATTCCAAAACCGACAGGCAAAACTCGTAAACAGGCAGTCCAGGGTCAAAACACGGCAAACGGGAACCGATGGGGGAGACGGAGGCGGAAACGTTAAACGGAAACAGGTCAGCAACAGTGAGTACGGCGGTAATTCAATGAACATTATAACGCTTAGAACTCCAAGGGACTTAGCAGTGCAGCAGAGAAGACGGAGTGAATATAAAGGGTGCGTGATGAAGAGATTGAAATGAGCTGCAGTGATCAATACGTGGGTAACGGTGAGCGTGTGTGGGTGTGGTCCGCTGAGCAGAGCGTGGGTGTGACAACAGCAAATTTACACTGTTATACAAACTGTAGACTGACTACTTTATATTGTAGCAGTGTCATATCCTCAGTATTGAGTATTCCCATGAAAAATATATAATAGAATATTTACAAAAATGTAAGAGGTGTACTCAGTTTGTAGCTATTGTGATAATGTAGCTATTATTTCTTTCCCATTGGGTGTTATAGATATGTTTATTGTTGTACAACTGATGTAAGAAAAATGCAGCAATGGTGCTAAATCTTTTTTTTTTTTAACAAACTAAAGTAGTATTCACATTTAATCTGTAAAGGCTTTACTTATATTTGCTCACGGGGAAAATATTAAAAGAGCTGTCTATTGAAGGAAGAATCATTTTGATGTGACAGAGAAGGAGATGGATTTGCCTGGAGGCAGCCTCTTTGTCCGCTCATTTGTCAGAGCCTTGAGGAAGAGTAGCTTTAAATCAAGCTGTTGTCAGGGATGACTGAGCTGTGATCGTACGTTCTCTCAGAGTGCTATGCTCCAGTGGTCCTCAAAGTCCTGACATTGATCTGGTTTGATCAGCAGTGTATCATCACTAAAATTGTAATTTTTCTGTGTACATGACAAACTTTAAAATCCACAATCAGGATATTAAACACATAGACACACATTTTAATATTGAATTTTCACACCATGGAGCTTCAAACCAGTGTGGCTGATTTTTAACGTGCCCATCTTTCAAAAGTTCTGCTAAATATTTAGGATTGTTCTATTCGTATAATAATTTTAAATATGTTTAACTTTCAGAGTCCAAGATAGTAATAAATATATGATATTCCATATATAATCTAAAATGTTGTTTATAGCATTACTTAGCAAATACGATGTTATCCATGTGTTGTATGATGATGGTAACAGTGTTTGCCTGGTAAATTGGATATTCTGCCTGTTCGGATCTATATCTTTGATTTGATCTCTGGACTGTTAGTGCTCTTTTTGACACTGCTTTTGTTCTAACTTTTTGTGATGGACCTGTTCACTGAACATGGTCATTTTCTGGAATGGTACCAGTAACATACAGTGGCAATCTTCCAACCCATTACAGAGTTCCACTCTCAGCAGCAGGCTCTTACTTTGCTTATTCCAACAATCTAGGGGCCATTGGAGAATATTTCCTGGCTCACCATGGCACAGTATAGTATTTTTTAATTACTGGTACAATCAGGTGCAAGTTGGTGCCCTGTATATTTAAAGAAAAGGGAGCTGTCAAAGCCAAATGTTTGAAGAAGAATATAAGATCATGAACAAAGGAAATTTCTGGGCATCTTAGATAAAGGGTTGTTGGCATTCATGGGGCAGGAAAAGCTTACCTGTCTCACATTGGCTAATGCTACCAGTGTAAACATTGGAAGAAAACAACGAAAAACATGAGTTGCTTTGCAGGGTTGCTGCAATTCCTGTCCAAAAATTAAATTTCTGGCTGTACAGCAATTCTAAATGAAAATTTAAGGACATCTGTCTATGAACTGAATCTCAAGAGAAAATGGGTCATACCTTTTTGCTCAGGACAAAAGTCTGATAAACCTTTTCTTTACATTTAATTTCACTTTTGTCCAGTAGAAATTAAAGACCTATGAGTCAATTCTGTGACTTTTCTGTGAGGAGATTATATTCAGAGTTACTGAGGTGTTAAGTACAACCTATTCTAATGCCACAGTTTGTTTTATATGGCGATTCCATGCCAATATACTTCACATTATTATTCTTAGTAGGGGCTGTGGCTAAGATTACTACATAAACCAGTATGCATATACTTTCGGCCATGTAATGTATATCCGGTGTGCAATTATGTTTTGGTAATGTATTGAAGGCCGGGACTTTTATTTTGATATTCTAGCTCCGGTAAATCCTAGTGTTTTTTGATTCATATACCTGTTGAGCCGACCACGTTTAGTAGGCTCCGTGTTAAAGGTTTACTCTTAGTTAAGTTGCCATAGTACATCTTCTACCAGTCAATGATGAAACGTAAGTCATGCTACTGTGTTTGTTCCCTTTGCGTGTATATCAGTTAGTATATCTGTGAGAATACTTTGGAGTAAAGTTCTTTGTTCTCGTGGGATACACGTCACGTTGGCGCCCTAATTGTGCTATCTATTCTGGCCACTAGAGGGCTTCAGATACTGTTTAATGGCGACTATATGACTGAGATGTTCTTTTTATTGGAAACTCCTAGTGATTTAAGTTTGCACTGATAAATGAGTGTGGTACTCGTGTTAAAATAATTGCAGATCTTAATTTCTGTTTATAGTGCCTTATACTTATTGGTATTTCTTGTTTCCTTTCCTTTCACACTGCACCAGTAAATGTAGAAGTAGATGTACATATTAAAGGGAACGTATAAGTGAACCTGTGGATGTCTGTGAATTAAGACTGCCGATTCTTCAGTAAATATCACCACTTTAAGAATAAACCAAAGCGTCTCCTCATCATTCCTCTACCTGGCATTCTAACCGATGTCCCATCCTGGATAACTCCTAACCTCTTAGAAAAGAACCTCATAAACCTGAAGCCTTTCCAATATTGGTCCTTCGAGCCGGATAGGAGTATTCAAAGATGGAGTGTAGTGAAGAGAGGATGCCTGACGTGCGTCCCAAACGGCAAATATGTCGACCCTCTCGGCTTGATGATTATGAAGTGGACTATCACATGGGCTCATCGACTCCTGCAGCAGGGATGTATTCAAGTCATTCAAGTCTCCTAACCTCACCGACTCATCTCAGTAGCCGCCAGAGGGATGCTGCTCATACAGAGACTCCTCAGCTAGCCCTCAGCTGCTCGCAGGGGAGAGACCTGACCAGTGAGGACCTCTTACCTGAATACCATCACCTGCAACGCTCATCGCTAGCCTCCCGCTTCACAACAGAGCTGAGAACCATCCAAGAGGAGAACGCTAAGCTGCTCCAAACAAGGCAGCAGGTTGAGTCAGGCATAACAGAGCTCATCAAAGCACGAAGCGAGATTAAAGAGCTAATAGAGGTGGCACGCTCACTGAGAACAGACATCAGGCAGTCTAATGTCCCTGCCTCGAACTACCACACATACGAAACTCCACCAGGCAGTGCTGTAGATACAAGCTGCTTCATTGCTGTACAGCCTAAGGAGGAGGAGGAGGAAGTTTGGCCCGACCCTCCAGCGTGGTGCAAGCCTGAAGAGGAACTGCCAAAGGACATGTACAACCTAAATCTTGAGGCATTGAAGCCAGGCTACAGTCAAGCCTCCTATACCTCACTAGAACTCTTGTACACGCCCTACAAGCTCCCACCACCGATGCAGCCGCAACCCCCGCCTTCAAGGCCTGTGCCTCGTAGAGGGGTACCAGCCTACTACACGCATACACAGTACCCCCAACCTCAACCTCCTGTGTCATTCTCACAGCGACTTACTCATCCTACTCCAGCCTATGCCCGGCCATGGCAGGCAGCACCTAGTTTAGCCTATACTCCAGCATCAGTCCACAGAGTGGGACCTGCTGCACCCACACCTCACCTACCTCTGCATTATACGATGCATGAAGAGCATTATAGGGGTCCAAAACCTACCATTCCCAAGTTTGACTGCCCTGATCCTAGTGACTTTGCTCGGCTACGTATAGCTCTGGGGAACCTGCTCCCACCTGACGCTACGGAACTTTTCAAGTACCAAATCCTTGTAGACCATCTGAAGCTAGAGGAAGCGAAGCTCATCGCTGACGCTTATCTAAACTCACCGACGCCTTACTCTGACACGATGTCCGCTCTATACGATAAATACGGTCAACCTCATCAGCTTGCCATTCGAAGGATTCGGACTGTCCTGGGGGCCCCGGAAGTCAAGCGCGGCGACATACCTGCCTTTGAGGCGTTCTCACTCCAAATCCAGTCACTCGTGGGCCTATTACAGACTGTAGGACCTGAAGGCGAGATTGAACTCCATTGTGGATCACATGTCGCCAACCTCCTCAGCAAGCTCCCTCCTGAACTACGAGCTAACTTTCGTCGTTATCAGTTAGAGCATTCCAGAGCTGTCCACACGTTGCACAACTTGTCAGAGTGGCTCCGCCATGAGTCATGGTGTCAAGGCGACGATGAGCTAGCCCCTGAGAAATACAGTAAGCAGAATACAAAGCGTGATAGCCGTCAGGCAAAGAAAACAGTGTCCGTCCTGCATGGTGCTAGTGAAGTTCTACAGTCTGCTTCCCAGACGCCTGCAAGGATGAAACCAAAGACTAAAGCCTACTGTGCCTACTGCGAGAGCACGGAGCACTACCTAAGTCAGTGCACTGAAGTGGCCAAGCTCTCCAAGGATCAGCTAAGAGAGTGGATCCAAGCCAACAAGCGCTGCTGGCGCTGCGCACGAGCTCACCAGGCAGCGCAGTGCACACTAAAAAAACCCTGCAACATCTGTCAAGGGAAGCATCTCCTCGCCCTCCATGAGATAAATGTGAGGAACGAAAAAGCTCCGATGAACGTGTCAGCAAAGAAAGATAGCACGTTAAACAGTACTGCCTCTGACACGCTCTACCTTGATAGACCTGGAGCAAGCAACCGATCTCTGCTAAAGGTTGTCCCTGTGCTTGTTCACAGCGGTGGGAGGACCTTCGATACCTTCGCGATCCTCGATGACGGATCTGAGAGGACAATGCTGCTGCCTGCAGCAGCTAAATCCCTCGCATTACAGAGAACTCCTGAAGTCCTACCACTACGCACAGTCCGTCAGGACATCCAGGTACTCCACGGGCACACGGTTTCATTCCGTGTTTCTCCGGCTACCACACCTCACGTCAGCTACCAGATAGATGGTGCCTTCACCTCAAGCCATCTCACCTTAGCCCAATACACTTACTCTATAGAGCACCTTCGACGCAAATTCAGACATCTGCGTGGCATCCCCCTACCTGCCTTCCAGGGAGCTAAGCCATGCCTTCTGATCGGCTCTGACCAGCCTCACCTAATAACCCCTGTCGAACCCGTGCGACTTGGCCCACCGGGTAGCCCAGCAGCAGTCCACACTCGCCTAGGATGGACCCTTCAAGGCCCTATCCAGCTCAAGGGGCGGCCGCCACCCACCACGGGGTGTCTGTTCATCTCTGCCACTCCACCGCCGGAGGAGGTCTTCAGGCATGTCCAACGACTCTGGCAAGCGGACACGCTACCTCACCAGCGAGAGAAGGAAGTATCCAGGTCAAAGCAGGACAGGCGGGCTGTCGATCTGCTTGAAGCCGGGACGGTTCGTACCGAAGTGGAAGGAGTCCACCGGTATTCTACTCCATTACTGCGCCATGCAGATATGCCTCCGCTGCGTGCGCCTAAAGAGTCAGTGATGCCCTTGCTGCGTAGCACAGAGAGACGCCTCCTAAGAGACCCCCAGCAAGCAGATGTGTACAGAATCGAAATGAATAAGCTCATTGAAGCCGGTGTGGTGAAGGAAGTCAGCGAGGAGAGCTCCTCGAAGGAAAGCTGGTATATCCCTCATCACCTCGTGAGCCACAACGGGAAGAACCGCCTGGTCTTCAACTGTTCACATCAATACCAGGGGCAGACGCTGAACCAGTACCTCCTGCCTGGGCCCACCCTTGGTGCCTCCTTGCTGGGAGTCCTTGTGAGATTTCGGGAACACCCTGTGGCAGTCAGTGGGGACAACAAGGGGATGTTTCATCAGGTCCGCCTCCTTCCGGATGACCGTCCCTTACTGAGGTTCCTATGGCGTGACTTGAAGGTCAATGAGCCTCCTAAACCCTTTGAGTGGCAGGTCCTGCCATTCGGCACTACCTGCAGCCCCTGCTGCGCAACATATGCACTGCAACGCCACATCATTACTCACACCAAGCCTGAGGACAGCTTGAGGTTCTCTGTGGAGAATTGTTTCTACGTGGACAACTGCTTGCAGAGCGTACGTTCCCCAGGGGAGGCCAAGCTGTTAGTGGATCGGCTCCGTGAACTGCTAGCCCCAGCAGGCTTCCAGCTCCGTCAGTGGGCCTGTAATGAACCCAGCGTCCTGAGCCACTTACCTCGAGAGGCCAGATCAGACAGTCTTGACCTATGGCTAACCCAGGATAAGTCCGACCCGCTTGAGTCCACTCTAGGCCTCAGCTGGAACTGGCGGACCGACACTTTCGGCTACAAGCACAGGCCCATTGTGTATGATGCCCCAACCTTGCGCAACATATACAGAGTCGTCGCCACCCAGTATGACCCCCTGGGCTACCTGTTGCCCTACTCTACTCGGGCAAAGCTCATCATCCGTCAGCTGTGGGACAAAAATCGTGGCTGGGACGACTCCAACCTACCCGCTGAACTCCTGCAATTGTGGTCCACCTGGGAAGGGGAACTGAAGTACCTAACCCACATCGCCTTCCCTCGTCCTTATGCGCCTGCTAAAGCCAGCTCAGAGGGCGCTGCACGCGAACTGCACATCTTCGCGGACGCTTCAGAGCAAGCTTATGGAGCAGTGGCCTACATGAGAACAGAGGATGCTGATGGCCATGTGGATCTGTCCTTCATCCTTGCCCGCTCTCGAGTAGCGCCAAAACGTCTGCTGTCTGTTCCTCGCCTGGAACTGTGTGCCGCTCTGGTTGCCGCCCAGCTATACGGTGTCCTCCAGAAAGAGCTCACATTACAGGTGGATCGTGCTGTATTATGGTCCGACTCCACCACCGTACTAACGTGGCTGCAATCCCAGTCCTGTCGCTATAAAGTTTTCGTAGGGGCAAGAGTATCCGAGATCCAAGAGTTAACGGAGAATTGCACCTGGCGCTACGTTGACTCAGCGAACAATCCTGCCGATGATCTGACTAGGGGCAAACCCTTGGAAACCCTTGTGGAACCCAACAGCTGGTCTCAGGGACCCCCATTCCTGCTTCAGAGCCCAGATACCTGGCCCAAG
>JAUZSV010420113.1:0-10815 GCA_034780495.1 Parotocinclus cesarpintoi
TATTATACTGCTCGGTGATGTGTTATTATGCGTGACTGTATTGGACTCTGAATCTGATGGTCTAGGGTTCAAATCCCACCTCTGCCAAAAGCTGCCACAGTTATGTCTTTAAGTAAGGCCCTTAAACAACATTTGTTTGAATTGTAAGACTGTATAAGTTGTAAGTTGCTCTGGATAAGGGTGTCAAAAATGCCCAAAATATAAATGTTTCACTGAGGCACTAGCAATATTTTATTCTATTGTATTTCTTGATTTCTCGTTGTGTATATTAAATACAGTTTTGACTCATAATCCTGTAGTTCCTTTTCACTCAAACAATGCATTACAATTACATTACCTAATAATACACAATTGTAGCAGTGGGAAGAGCATAATGTTGACATCAGCACAATAAAAGTTGCATGTGATGCAAAGATATGCAATATGTTATTCATAAGAAAATATATGTACTGTATATAGGTCTGCATAGAGCTGAAACAAGCTCTTTAAGGCATCTGACACAACCCTACCTATACATTTGTAAAGGATTTATTGCAACAAACCTCATCTGTCTTACAGGCTGGTTTAATCAGTTTTCATGTCAAGCTGACAACTGAGTTAAGTGATGGATATTTGCTGAGGTAAGGTTGTGTTATTACACCTTACAGGCGAGCTTACTTCACTCACTGCAGCATAGTACACTTCTCATGTATCTGGTGTATCATCACATGATACTGAATATGTGACAAGTGAGAGAAACCAGATAAAACCAAAAATGTCCAAGACACTACAGTGCATCCTTTACCCAGCTGCTGTAATTTACCTTAAAACCTGACATATAATATACAGCTATAACAAAATGTGTTCCACTGGTATATATTGACATTGAATGAAAACCTATAAACCTTTTTTTTTGTTTGTGTGAATTAACATTACTGTCAGCATCAGTGGCCATTTAGTTACACATACAAGGTTATCTCAATACTAGTCACATATGTACACTCAAATTAATGCCAATTTAGTGTAATTAATTAACTTAGCTCACACATCTTTGGACTGTGGGAGGAAACCCGAGCACCTACATTAAACATGCAAACTCCACACAGAAAGGACAAAGGCTGCTCCATCCTGGGATCGAACCCAGGACCTTCTTGCTGTGAAGCAGTGGGTGTTACCCACCATGCCATCGTGCTGCCCCCTATAAACCTGAATCCACTGCCATGACAGCTTAGCATATAAAAATAAAACTTCCTGTATACCACTGTAACAAAGTGATAGAGATGTGACAACTTAAAATATAACAATTAATTAATTCTAATTAATTGAACATATTGGCAAACTCAGTCTTTAGTAACACCGCCTGAAAACAGAGAGTCCTGAACTATTGTGCTCAACCTTTACCTAAGGTTCATTAATTTCATCGTTTTTATTACCTTCACTCCCTACCATCAAATTTATTGCCTTCTATTTCTTATTTATCCTTCTCCCTTTCTGACTCAGCATAAGCGTGTTAAATCAAGCTAGGTGTAGGTACACTGGCCAGAGGTCACCTGTGACAGATGACAGCAGGTGGATGTAGAGCACAGTAAAAAAACAGTATTCAGTTTACTTAAAGTAAAATGTTCTTTAACTTAAGTCAATGCAACATGTAGATTAATAACTTGTATCAGGTGCACAGACATTTGTTTCAGTTAGGGGGGACAGACAGCTGAATTAACCACACAGTGGCGTTATCTTTAGTTTATTCAAGTAAGTTCTTGAGTGCAGCTACTCAAGTGAATAAATGTGTGGATGGTATCTATTGATGAATTAACAAGAGGGTCCTTGATTGGCCAATCTATTGTTAAATCAATCTTTTATCAACAAATATCTACCTAGTTATCATATAAACACATATTAACATATATAATCAGTGAAATATAACACCAATGTTTAACTTTTTTACCATCTTACACATATGCTGTGTATGTTATTGTATAATTATTGTTGTTGTATATGTAACTACTGAAGAAAATTATCAGAAAAGCAAATTAAAAGTCAAAGAAGGGTGTTCGAGATGCAAACTAAATTACTGTAATTGAGTAGCAGGCGACATATTCATGAAGGTAAACAGAAGCATGTCAAAACTGAACGAGAGTACCATACAATGACTGTTCAGTAGGGCGTTTAGTCACCCACAATGGCCAAAATACACTGAAAGTGATGGGGCATGGACAGCAGTTCTTGTGGGATCCTCTTCATATTCATTTTAAAATATCCCCTAATTTTTGTAAGCAGTGTACTTGGATAGTGGATCATTTTCTAATGTTATGTGCAGCCCAAACAATAAATACCCCAATAGTACACTGTTATACAAGACGAGGGTTTAGTTATGAAGCAATGTGTGTCTTGGTCTCTAGCAAAGAGTTAACAACAATAATTGTTGAAGACATCTCAATATAACTGGACATTGTACACTCTTTGTTCTTTATCCAGTAACCTTTAGGACAGCTGACCCCTTGTGGAAAAAATAAGCTTATTGACCATATAGTATTCTCAATGCTGATCACGAATACATCTTTCTAATGCTTACTGAGTATTCTTCCTTGTTTATCCTGGGACCATCCCTCAAGTTTGGTACACATTTTATATTGTAGCATTGGCCAATATATTTGTCCGTGCTCTGCATCACAATAGGATAATTGTCTGTTGTTGAAGACGTTCCAGCATACTGAATGAATAGAGTATATCATGGGACCTATGATGCTTCTTGATAGCACATTTTCTCTTTCTGTTGATTTTTTTTTTTTTGGCCTCAATCAAGCTAAACATTTTCCTCCAAAGATCTTTCAAAATATTTATTAAAAACCATTAACAGCTTCTATTTATGACATTAGACTATGAATAAAAACTTTATGAAATATCCATATGAGTTTTGGCTCTGTGAATCAATATAAAGCTCAGTGGAAAGTAAAGCTCTAGTTCTAAGGAAATTACTCTTTAATGACTCAGGCTGCCATATGGGGAGATGTTCATGGAGGGTAGAGATAAGATCTAGTAGCTATAGATCATGGCTGAAGCCACTCAGGGTGTTATCTATGAAAGTATAACTGATGCTGTGGTTGGCATTACATAACATCACAGAATGGATGTGAATGGATTGCATATCTTAAGTTGACACACATGTCTTATTTATGAATAATTGGTAATAAATTAAAACTTTTATTTAGCTAATTAAATAGAACCAAAACTTATTATAAGGGGGACAATATGACAAAGAATTAGTAAAACATTTGTCAAATGACTTTTTTGCCCATTATTTTTTGTGGAATTGTTCAAGTTCAATAAGTTTTAGGGGTGAACAGCAATTTGCTGCAGTCTACATGTCCTCCACACATAAAACATTTAGATCAGGGCACTGGCTTGGTCATGTTTAGACATGTTTTCTCAAACTTGATGCTTTTCTAGCAATATGTCTGGGTAGTTATCTTATTGAAGGGTGAACTCGCCAAAACCAATCTTCAGCTGTGTTGCTTGTCTAGCTTGTCCATCTGGCTTAAAGGGATTACACTCTCAAAACAAAACCCCAACATGTTTCTCAGTGTGTATGGTATATTTCAGTCTGCTATTGTTCAGTCCAAAAAGTTCAATCTTGGCCTCATCTGACCATAAAATCTGTTGCCACATGGCATCAAAATCTTCTGAGTACTTTTGCAAAGCGAAAAGTGTTACACTTTTTTAGAAAAGGTTTTAAGGTTTTAACATTTAATTACTAAGCATTCAAAACCACTACGGTTTTACGTTTTACTGTTACTGGGCTTACTGGCCCAGGTGGGGACCCAGACCTGGAAGGTGATTGGTTGCATCTGAGCAACATACATACACACACTCACACACTGGGACATTTTATAGACTATTTTTTCTGAAGCAAGCCTTGGAATGTAAGAAGAAACCATGGTACACATACAAAAAATCCTCACAGACATGGTGAGAACATGCAAAGGTGAGGTGATTGCAGAAATCCCCTGCGCCAACATCCTATCTAACTAATTACTGACTTTTCAGGGGTGTCTGACAAAGGTGTATTTAACACAATATTATGGTACTCGTAGGTACTGTAGATATTTTTATACGTGACAATACATGCACAAAGAAATACAAGAAAGTGTTTATGAAAAGTTTATAGAAGGCCACACAATATACCTGTTATTTAAAATGGAACGCTACAACCATTTTGCCATTGGTAGACGTTACTCTTCGTTACCCTTCGCTAGGCATTAGTCCAACATTATCTGGGCTTGAGTGAATTGAGTGGAGGGCTGTCATGAGTGGATTGACTCACCAGAGCTGCTTGGAGTGGTTGTTATACAGTGCCTCCTTGAAGGCCTAGCAATGAGCCTCATGGCTGTGGTCTGCCCCTCTGCAGCTACGTGTTCTCACCTTGAAATTGGACAGGCATCAGTCAACCTCAATGCCAAAATAAACCACCACCTGACAACCAGTAAGCAATAAGTGTCTGAACAGTGCATAGTAATTAATGTACAAATCAGAAAAAAATGGGGTATTGTGGACAATGCATATAACACATAACACACAGAGTTTCTTATATTTACGTTGACTTTTATTTCATTACAGACAGTATGAACATAATTTATGATTTGTCTAGTCAAATTCTTTTTATTTGTTAAGAAACCTCCATTCCTGTATTTCAAGCCTGCAACACATTTTAGATAAAGTTAAGACGGAATCAAAGCTAGTAACGAATTCCAATAAATAAATAATCATGTGATTTCAAACACATTTAATACAATGTGTAAAGCAGCATCCAGGAACCAGATGATCTTCAACTTGTCAGCAAATGTGAAAATTATTGAAATGTAGAAACACAATTTACCACAAAGAAAGACAGGCAGTGATTTAAGTAACTGGGAGAAATTTCAGTGCATAAAGGTCAAGAGTGCAAACTTAAGGTGAACGCCCATGTTCTTCGATCCCTCAGATGGAACTGCATTAAGAATTATATTCCTACAGAATTATATTCACAAATGCCAAAAGCCAGGGTATGTCATGGTATGGAACACTTGGCAAAGGTCATTTACACTTCTGGGATGGCAGCATTAACTTAGGAAAGTACACTGAAATCTTACTGCAACACATGCATGCTGCCTTTAAAACACCATAGTTTTTAGAGACATCCATGCATTTTTTAACAAGACTATGCAAAACCACACTGAAAATTTTGAAATGTCCACATGTACATAGGACTGTTGTATGAATATGAGTATATATTATATGAGCATAATCGTTTTAATATTTTACACAAAGGTTCTCAAGACAGTTTAGACTTTTTCTCTGTTTTTTCATAAATTTTCTTTGTCAGGGTAATGGAAAGTCCCAAAGCTATTTCTGGATCACAATGTGCAGATGAACATGAACCTTGGACATGACACCAATCCATCACAGCAGCCATAAGATCGCTATGTGTTATGGCCAAAAATGTAAAAAAAAAAAGCATGCCCATCAGGTCAGTCTAGTACCGTAACCACTAGGCTACCACAATGTGAAAGGGATACCATATGAATATTGATGCACAATGCATATTCATGTTAAAGTTAAGGAATATGTGTTAAATTAAGTAGTACAGCAAATGTAGTTACCTGGGCTTGAGTCATTCTACACTAGAGAAGATCAGGATTTGTTTTGTATCCAAAACCTTCTTATAGCTGTAAATGCATTTTTGGTATGATTCCCTGCTTTTCATCTGTTTCTTTCCACAACATACTCTGTAGCACAGTGTGAGCAGGAACCACTCTGCGGCTCATGCATTCAAACAGCTCACTTGATGATTCACAGCCTTTTCAATTAGAATTTTATAGCTTATGGTGTTATACAAATATGTTAATGACCTACTGAAGGTTTTCATACATTGTTAAGTCTTTTCATTGGGTGGTTGAGGTAAAGTTCTATGTACCAAAACAGTATATTTAACGTTATTAACGCTTTCACTTGCAAGCATAGCCCATGTAATTCAAACATAAGGGGGAAACCAAAGTAACCCATGCATACTTGAGGAGGACATGTACCCTGGGCCTTTACGTTGTAGGCAACAGTGTTACCAGCCGAATTTATTCACGAATAAAGTAAAATCATTCTCTGCATTCTTGGTTGTTACAGAACACATATTTGACTGAGAGTGGTACTAACCAATCAAAACTGGCTGCTAATCTTTCTGCCAAGTTGCATCACCACTGGGCTGAAAGTGTCACTGGATGATAATAAAAGAACAGTTTGTGGGGAGAAAATATACAATGTTCATCTCTGAGACCAACAAGTTAGCAACATTGTATATTTTTTCTCCACAAATTGTTGTTTTATTATCATCCAGTGACCCTTTTAGCCCAGTGTACAGTAGACTGCCCAGTAGATTTGAGTACAGAAGCTGAATCCAGAGGAGCCAGGTGTCCCCTGACTGGATCCTGCTAAAGCTATTTCAGGCATGTCTCTCTAGACAGAGACCCCAGGGAAGACCCAAGACTTGCTGGAGCGATAATATCTCACACTTGGCTTTATAAGAGTCCCCAAGGAGGAGCTGGAATCTGTGGTTAGGTATAGGCAGTCTGGGCTGACCTCCTCAGCCTGTTTCCACCACAGTCAGGAATGACAAACAGGAATGACTAGGACTGTACTGGTTTGGTTTTGCCACTGAATAAAACATTACCAGTTGATACTGGTTACATGGTCTTGTAGTACAACATTGCTAACATGGAAAGGAGTTGCTCAACAGAAACTTAGTTGGCACAATATTTTGGGGAAACAGAGGTGCAAACAGTAACAGAACCAACATGATTGCAAATGAATAGCAATGAACTGGAACAGGAGTGTGCCCTGTGAAGATCATCCATTTATCCCATTTATTCTAGAGCATATGCATGTGCTATGCACTGTTGTTTTTGTCTTTGTTTTGTCTTTGTCTGGGGCAGCTTTGGTGGAATCATGTGGCAATGATTGGATAATGGACAAGACATGCCTTTTCCTGTTCTATCCATAGCTCGCAGCGACTCATCCCTGCACACACCTGCTTTATCCATAGCTCGCAGCGACTCATTAACACTGATTTTTCATAGCAACTTTACCTCTTTAATTCATATTTATTGTTGATTTTTTTTTTTATGCGTCTTTTTTTCAAGTCTGCTTCTGCACCTTTGAGCTTGCCTTACTGAACAATCCATCAGTGCGATCACAAGGGCACGACTGTGCTTCCCATGCCGGCTTGAATTTTCACAGCGTGCCTCATCCACATTTCTCGCATTGGATCACCATCGCTCACCACACAAGACGAAGACGATGAAAGCACTTGTGCATTCCAGCTCTGTTCTCATGTGTGACACACTGCACTTTGGTCCTAAAACCCCAGAGGCTCCACCTCAGTCTGTCATATTAAAACAAGCCATCTATTCAGAACCAGCAGTGTGCACACTAGAGACAGATGTCAGAGGAGCCTACTCACACCCCTGTGGGGCCCTTGGAATCATTCCAATCAGCCGTACAATCCCAAGAAACTGCGCTTACCATTGACTGCAATTAGCAAAGATTCTGTACCATAAACAAGCTCTAGCTAATCCAAGAATTGACACAACAATTTTCTGTTTTCTTTTCTAGGGGGACACCCAATCCTACCTCACTCCTGGGTCCTTCTGCCAGCAGTCCCAGACTTCATGACTTCAGAAAATCTCCACCCATGCCTGGGAAGTATGGATCTCTGCACCCAAGCCTTACAGTGGTGAATTGGGGGAATTCTGTGAGTTCGGTCTTTGCCTCTGATACAATCAAGATCGCCTGTATGGTGGGCTTGTTAAGAGGCAGAGCCCTGGCATGGGTGGAGGCTGCCCGACAAGGTACGTCATTCAACCACTGCACTTTTGCTGAGTTCCTCAGCCAGTTTAGAGAGGTCTTTGACCATCCAAATTTCACTGATTTTCCAACTTTACCATTGTCAGGGCTCCAGGTCAGTCGCTGACTACACCATGGAGTTTGGGATGGTAGCATCGGGTGTTGGTTAGAATGATAATGCGCTCAAAGGGCATTTCACTTGGGTCTGCAGAGGCTGGTCAGGCTGCCGATCTTCCTGGATGACCTCCTCCGTGGGTGCCCAGCTGAACGGCTTGCCCAGAGTGCTGATCACAGGCCAACACAATTCTCTATTTTCCATGATGCATCACTCCAGAAGACACTGCTCCTGCTCCTCCTGTCTCTCCTCAGCCCATGCAGTTGGGCCATGCTCAGGTTCCGGGGTGGAATAGACAGAGGAGACCCCCCTAAGCAACTCTAGTAGACACAAACAAATGACAGGAACTAGCAACCATCCAACACGAGCACACTGTCTGCTGCAGTGAAAGTTCAGGCTTAGCTCAATGGGGGTCCAGTGTCCCTCTTAGCCCTGGTGGACTGGTGAATAATGACTGTCCACTAACCTCCTAGCTACTCCTATCAGAACATATGCTATAATGCAGAACATAGCTCCAATTATGCTCGATTATGCTATCGGGTAACCATGTAGAATATCTACCGTCTGTTGTTGTTCAAGCCCCGCAGACTCCAGTCATCCTTGGTTTTGCCTGACTGAAGAAACACAATCCAAGTTTCAACTGGTCCACCAGATGTGTGTTTGAGTGGAGTGAGACCTGTCACACCCACTGCCTGCACTCTGCTTTCCATCTAACAAGGCAAGCCCCTCATCCAGCCCAGTGGGCCTCTCTAGGTTTGAGTAAGAACTGAACCCTGTCTCTGCCACCTCATCACCCATATGTAATCTGCTCCCTGTCATGCCCTGAATGTCAAGCCATGAACGACTACCTCAGTGAGTTTCTGAGAGTTGGTATAATCAGCCTTTTTCCCCAGTAGGAGCTGGCTTTTTCTTTGTGTAAAAGAAGGACTAATCACTCCATGCCATGCATCGACTGTCTACGTTTCAATCTAATATCTGTAAAAAATAAATACTCCTAACTGGTACTGTAGCATTCAAGTTGCTACAGGTTGCTACTATATTCACTGGATCTCTGCAGTGCGTACCACCTTGTGCTCATCCGGGAAGGTGATGACTGGACGACAGCAACTATGGGACACTTAAAATATCTGATGATGCCATTTTGACTGATTAATGCTCCCTCTGTCTTCCAGTCCTTGGTAAACAACATGCTTTTGGACTTCCTTAATAGGTCTATCATTGTGTACCTCAACAAAATACAAATTATTTCAAGGTCTCGTTATGAACATGTTATTCACATGCAGCAAGTGCTCTCCAACCACCTGGAGAAGTTCCTCTTGGTCAAGTATGAGAAGCGCCAATTCTACCATGGCATGGTGGCTTTCCTTTGTTTTAACTTAGAGCCAGGCAGAATCTGAGCAAACCCAACCAAGGTGCAAGCAGTAGTTTAGTAGTTGGCTAAGGTTTGCTACTTCTACACTTCTACAGAAGATTCATCCCAAACTACAGTAAGATTGCTATGCCTCTCTTTTGTTGACCTCTTCAAACGCCCCCTTTGTATGGTCTTCAGAAGCCACCATAGGGTTCAGGCACCTTAGGGAACTGTTCTCCTCCGCTCCAGTCCTTATCCAGCCTGACCCTGCGAAGCAGTTCATGGTGGAGGTGGGCATGTCTGAGTCTGGAGTTGGCACAGTCCTCTCTAGAACTGAAGGCAGTCTGCACCCCTGAGCCTTTTTCTCATGGTGCCCCCACAGAAATGAATTATGATGTGGGAAATAAAAACCACAAAATCCAGCATATATCCAGAGAGCCAAGAGGCTGAACCCCAGGCAGTTTACATGGGCACAGTTCTTTAGCTGTTATACAAGCTGTAGACTGATAACTGTGTACATTATATCAAAGTTTTATATCTTCAGTGTTGTCCCATGAAAATATATAATAAAATAGTAACAAAAATGTGAGAGGTGTACTCACTTTTGTGAGATACTGTGTATATATAAAGTATAACAATTCAATTCAAAAGTCAATGGAATCAGCATAGTTTTAAGTTTAGGTATGACTCCATGAAGGATGTTTCTAATGGTTGCCAGATAAATCAATAAAACAAGCTATTTATGCCTGCAACAAAATTGTAGCTTGTATGGTAAGATACATAAGGAATTGTATAAGCTAAAAACCAATGGATAGAGAAACTAGGGTAGAGGTAGAACAATTTAAAAATGAAAAAGGGATGGCTGAAATTAACCAGCCTATCTGAAACAAATTAGGCTAGTAAGTCTGTACAGCTACACAGCTACTCCAGTAGTAACAGTGGATATTTTGCTGCTTGTATATTTTGTGAGAACTTCAGTTGACACCTTTTCTTTTCAGAGCTAATGCAGTAGAAAACAGTAGAACTTTAATCTAAAATCTAGCTAAATATCAGCAACAAAAACTTAAGTAATCTGAAACATTTTACTTTATAATACATTTGTTCCTCCTTGTGTGTTTATATTAAAAAGCCAAATAGTATTAATTTGTATGAAATTTTGTTCTTATACATGTTTATTATGCCTGGGCAGCCTGAAAAAAGAGAGAAAAAACAAATTATCCAAAAAAATCTAAAATATACAATGGACTGGCACCCTGTCTAGGGCTCGCTCCCAAAGTGCAGTGGGTTTGCTACCAGTTGTGCCAGCATCCTACAAACCTGAATTGGCTTAAGCATGTACAGTGTTGGTTTTGTCATTTTATTGTAGGTACACTGCGAGAGACAGAAAAAATCCAGGAAATCACATTGTATGATTTTAAATTATATACAGTCGATTCCGGTTAATTGGACCACATCGGGACGCGATCGTTTTGGTGCTAATAACCGGCTGGTCCAATGAAAA
>JAUZSV010420124.1:0-10814 GCA_034780495.1 Parotocinclus cesarpintoi
CACACACACACACACACACACACACACACACACACACACACACACACACACACACACACACACACACACACATTTTAAAATAAATGGACTTCTCTCTCTTTTCATTGTTCTCGGTGAATATGCCTTGTTGTTGCCAGAAGCCAGATGAGTTCAAACTAACAAAAAACTGTATATTTACTGTATATTCATATAGTTATTGATGAATAAATGGTTAGTTGGCAAAATAATATTTTACATTTCCTGGTAAATAATTCAAGTTAAATCATTTTAACACAATAGATGAAACATTGCCAACATGCAGCAGAGATGCAATTTCAAACTGTTTTTCCCTCAATTTATACAATGCAATTTGCAATAATAATAATAAATAATAATAATAACAATAATAATAATATAAGAAACAGCAGCAGCAACAACAACAACAACAACAACAATAATAAATAAATAAATAAATCTTGTCGAAACAGCCTTTGGTTGCTTTAAACAAAGATAACAAAAATAGTTCTCATGTACTGCTGTGGTAATTTTGGGTACAATGAGGTTCTATATTGAGGTAATACAATTGCCACATCCACCATAGCCAACCCAGTGATTAGCAGTTAATCTTGGTGACTCAGAGTTCCTGGGTTTGGGCTTAACTCTTTATTAGCTCGGGTTACTGAATATGTTGCCCCACTTTGTCTTTGGTTTTCTACCATCTACAAACAAAAAAACAGCCTAAAAGTAAAAACTGAACCAGTATTGTCAGTTAAGGCGCAGACTCGACGCCATGTTCAGTTACTGCCTAAGATGAACGGAATTCATTAGTATAATATTATTTTTGACCTCTTGACCCCTGACACATACCCAGGCAAGTGATGAAAACGAAAAAGGCTGAATAATGAAATGAAAATATGGCCAGTATACCAGTGTCTAAAACACACCGTGTGCTGGTGGTGACTGGTTATGCTGTTTTTACTAGAACCACCATGGCAGCCTTTATTAGGAGAAATGTGTTATAGGATATAGACATAAAGCGAAAAAAAGGTGCTTTTAAAAGTGGAACAAGGTTTTGTCCTTGCTTTCATGTTTCCACCACTCGGTGTCGCTGTGACGCAATAAATTATTACCATTATAGCCTGGCAGTGGCTTAAATTAGCTCTATGTGCAGAAGCACCTGCTAAGAGCAGCTTATGTTTTACCAATTCTATCACAATTACAGTCATTTCGTGCTTCTTACAACCATACACTTATGTAGTGAGGTTTTAATACTGTTTAACTCGCGTGCAAACACATTTTATTTTTTATTTTTGTCTTACTCGTTCACTTGTTCAAGGATGGCTATTTACCGAAAAAATATTCTTCACTTTATTTGTATAAACCTCATTATTATTTTCTTTACACTTATTTTTTGTTCTTTTGTTTCCCATTGCAGTACATGCTGCAGGTGATAAAAAGCTTAATGTAAATGTTCACTATATGAATGGAAAACAGGTTTGCTTTATTATTTTTTTTTAAATTTTGTTTGTTTTAATTTACTTTCTATTTATTTCTTTTTCTTTATTTCTATTTCCAAAAACTGATTGCTGACTACAGAACCAACAGAAAACACAATGTCACTCTTCTGATATGTCCTTTATTCCGTTTATAATGATTCTTTCTTTCTTTTTTTTGTTCGTTCTCTCTTTCTTTCTTTTCCATAACAGCTGTTAAAAATCTAAAAGTGTGTTAGCATTTTCTGAATTAAAAACAGGTTCCTCTCTCTATTGATATAACTTTTTTTTTTGTTTCTTTCTTGTCACACTACAGCATGATTTTGAAAGTTCACACACTCACTCACTTTCCATAACCTCTTAATTCAATTCAGGGTTGCAGGTCAGTTGCGAAAAAGTTCATTATTTTTATTGCTTTTTAGAAACATTTGAAACCTTGCTTTATTGACATGTGCCATATAATTTAGTTTTAAAAACATTTTCTCATTTTTGAACTTCTTTTCTAAAACAGAGCACATTTTACAGCTTATAAAAGGCTCTGTGCTGTTACTATCTTAATGGAAAACAGGTTTCCTCCCTTTACTGCTGCACATTTCTTTTTTCCGTTTCTTTTCCTTTCACTTTACAGTCAAAGTTTCAGCTGTGCACATTTTCAGTGGTGGTTATCACTATTATAAAAAAATCTCACTCTAATTTATTCGATTTATTTTCATTTATTATGCCTCTTTAGCTATTTATTAACAAAAAACAGATTCCTTTGTTTTATTATCATTGCAGTGCATGTTACAGCTGGTAAAAAGATCTAGGGTTGGTCAAAACTATTTCAGTGGAATACAGGTTCTTTTCTTTTTTTTCTTTTCTTTTCTCCTCTTTTTCCATCCCAGTACATGTTGTAGTTGCTAAGGTGTCGTTATATAAGCTTATTTGTATTTCTGATGAGCATTTCTGATATGTGTTTTATATTTGTTCCATGCAGAGGCGTTTTATGCTCAAATGTAAGTGAAACCATCTCTTCCTCAGGCACTGCCAATTGTAGAAGGCACCACTGGAACTAAAGGTAAAATTAAATAATAATAATAATAATAATAATAATAACAATAATGATGGTGACAAGGTCTTCAAAACTACATGGATCCAGTAAACCCCTACCTTATTAAAAATCTTTTCTTTGATTTTATGCCCATCAATGTCCATAAACTGAAATGCTTTAGAACCTTTATTGGGAACATTTTGCTATCAAACACTGTGTGTGATATTTCAGAATGTAACGCCTATGGTATCACATGTCAAGCTTTATTTTAGAGACAATACAGTGTGAACTGTTCTGTGTATGTGCAGTGACCCGGCATCCCCTGCTGAGCTAAGAGTTCATTATGGACATCCCACTGCTCTATGTGGGACGAAGTAAGGGTCACATGAGGGTCACACTGAACATGGACCACCCAACTACAAGGATTGCACTCATTCAGAGCAACATATGCTGAGAAAGGAACCACAGTAAAGTGTAAGTAATAAAGCAAGGTAAAATAGTCATATCGCTTTAGGAGACACAGCAGCGCTATTGAGTGGCAGCTGAAAGAAAGTTTTCAGGGGATTTTTGCCTCTGACCTCTAAACGAGCACTCGCACAGGAAGGCTAACTGTAAGTGACCCCATATTCAACAATGAATCACTTTCAGCTTGGAAAGTTCTATTGGTTTGAGATTGTCCTTTGTTTAAGGAGACAGGGAGAGTGTCAGATAGCTCACCAATAAACTATGCAGCGGCAATAGCTGGAATGTTTTAACCCCATTAAATCATGTGGAAATATTTTCTCTTGTCTGTACAGTACCAATAGCTTTATTAGCTAAGCATGTTTTCACATGCAAGGAATTCACCCTGACGATCGCTCAGACTGAAATCACACCTATACAAATAAAAAGCTACAGAATTTGCAATGGAACATTGGGGAACATGTTCAGGTTTAGGAGGAAAACAAACACACTGTCTGCTTTAAACTTGTATCTTGTATATTTTAAATTCTTATAAATTACAGCACTTATAGAAAGTCATTCAATTGTTTAATAACATTCAAATCACCATGAATTGCACATTTTAACTTTTAAAATGTATATTTTAAAAAAAGAAGAACTACAGTAGCAATGCTGAAAAAGTAATCAGTCCCCTGTTATATGTTATAAAGCCACAATTTGCTTTAACTACAACCATCAGCTTGTTTGGTGGAATAACTGGGGGAAATTTGCAGAAGTTCAGTAAAATTTTGTTGCAAGCAGCAATGGATGGCTCTTTAATGGATGACCACTGCTTTGTTTTTAATGGCCTGCCCATTTTCAGTAGAAGGCACTCAGGTTGTCCTGAAGATTTTGGCACTTGGCATCATTTTCCCTATAATCTGGATAACTGCCCAGTCCCTGCTGAAGAAAAGCCCTCCAACAACAAATTGTTTCCATCACCATGCTTCTTAGTTGGTATTTTTGGTGGTGTGCTTTGCTTGGTTTTTGCTAAACATTGCCCATGGATTTCTGTCCAAAAATTTCTTCTTCCTGTCACTTGCAAGCAAACACAGCCGACCAAACTCAGCCATAAAGAATTGGCAAAGCAAATGTGATCATTTGAATGCTTAGCTCTTTCATACCTCAGGAGGCATCATCTCTTTCATGATGACTTTCCTAAAAAGTAAAATCAAACAAAAAGAAAGTTGAGATAAGATTAAATGAAACAAAAGTGAGTATATCTTAAGAATCAAGTCCAGCCCAGGGTTTGAACCCAGGATCTCACCTGTGAGCCACATGAGATGCTTTGGTTTGGAAACGACATGTACAAAAGGAAATGATATACTTAGTGTTGTATAACATTTTTATGATGTTGACTGAATTACGTTTTTTAAAATAAAAATTAAAACATCAAATGTAATTGCTAGGTTAACCTCATATTTAGAATTTGTTAACAGTTAAAGTAGCTTGTGTGGCTCAGGTGTAAATAGCTGGACGTCCTGGGTCCAGATCTTTGGACTGTGCATGCAAATACAGCACTCAAATTTTTTCAATTTTTATGAAACAATTTTAGGAGAAACACCTTTGAAAACTGATGCATAATGAAACAGAAAATGAGAATCAGCATGTTTTCTCCTGAGCTATGAAAGCTTATAATGTCCTATTTATAATGGACTTTATCAGAAGTGGGAATTAATTAAAACCACTACAATCGATGTCAGCTGAGAACCAATTAGTTTGGAGTTTTATCTTGGTTGTACATGAGCAAGTTTAGAATCGTTACTCTAAACAAGATCATCAATTATTCAAACAGACTGATGGTTGTAATTAAAACAAACGGTGACTTTATGAACTAAATCAGAAGGTTTATCACTTTTCCAAGTGTATTATTTACATTTTTACGTTTTTTTTTCTTTTTCTTTACTTGAACGTGAGACAAAAACACTAAGTATTTTAATGGATTTTGATCTGTAAGACAAAAAGAGTAGAATTAAATTTTATATATTCTAATATTATATTGTATCTTAAAATATAGTACACACTACAAATTGCAAATGTTTTTTCTCAGGAAATTGTAATATCTAAAAGATTTAAGGCTTAAACTAGACGTAGTGATATTAAACAAATAATTAAGATAAATTCAGTAAATACAGCCCAAAGGAAACTATTTAGTATAAGATCACCGTATTACATTCACTTTTTGTTCAGTACAATTAAAGCAGTTCATTTAATTTATGCTATAACACAAAAACAAATGTACTTTTTGAATAAAATGTAATTAGCTGTATTGACTTCCGAAGCGATGTCACATACAATTACCATGTCATTTTGTATATTCTTGTTTTTAGACTGTGATATAACGAAATATGAAAACATTTGTGAACCATTGCACAAATGGTCATTAAACACCCTTCATATATTTAGCTGTTTTCTCTCCTGATGGGGTCAGTGTTCTGAAAGGAATAGTACTAAGTGTATTCCAGCATGCTTCCCTTAGAGATTTCTATCATTTATAGGGATTCTCTGTCACACATACAGTAAATTAGGCTTTTTGTTGATACACAATAATTGTATAATTAAAGCAGCTCCTTTTACTAAGTCAATTATTAAAAACTTTTAAAGGCATTGACAGTTGCAGATTTAACTGTGGCATCAGACACAAAAAACAACATAAAAAAGGGTCAGGCATATGTGAGCTAACACAAAGTGCAGAATGATACCCATAACTGTAGTCTGTTCTAATTAAACCCGTCTTGTGAGGTTTTGGGGTCTGGTAGCTATTTTAATTTTTGTGACTGCTCTGGAGTTTTGAAGACACAAAAAGAAGCAAACAAAGCACACATATCCCACATATCACGTCCAATCATAAAGGAAAATAAATAGTATAAAGCTTGTTGTTCTATATTTCTCAAGTTTTTCGCAAGAAAAACTACACAACAAAGCTGACCTGAAATGCACTTAGCAAAAACACACAGTGTGACAGCCCAAGCTGACATAACAGATATTATTATTATTCGCAGTAGTAGTAACAGTACCCATATTATTTATATATTTTAATATGATGAATATAATAAATAGGATTATTGTTAGTATTATTAGAGTTATGGGTGCCTGGGTAGTGTAGCCGTCCATTATGCTTGCAAACCACTGCATTAATCTGAGCCCAGTCCTGTCTGTGCCTTCTGGACTGGTGTGGCTTTCCATGCACGTGACTGATTTGATCTAAATTAAAGGTTATTTGAGGGATCTTTCCGCCATTGATGAAACAGAGACTCACACCCAGTTCTGCAATAGATTGGGGATCTCATACAGGGCATTCTTATGCCTCCACCCTGTACACGCCAGAATAAATGGAGCCCCTGCAACTCTGTGATGGGCACATATTCTACTCCTTACTGTTAGTATTTGTATTACAAGATACAAATTAAACACTACTACTAATAATAATTATGATACCAATATAGAAATAATCAAATTCATGTAAAAAAAAAAAAGTTTTTGTTTTTTATTGCCGAAATTGTTGAAATTATTATTATTGTTGTTGTTGTTGATGTTGTTGCAATGATGTAATAATAAAAATAACAATACAAATATTATTAATAATTAATTATAATAAAAATATTACTATTAATATTAATAATAGTAATGATAGTAGTATAATAGTATAAGTAATAGTAGTAATAGTGATATAATATAATAGTATTAATAATAATAATAATAATAATAATAGTAATATTTGTTATTATTACTGTTGTTGATTATGTTGTTGTATTGGTAATATAACAACAACAACAACAACAACAACATTATTAATAATAATAATAATAATAATAATAATAATAATAATAAGAAGAAGAAGAAGAAGAAGAAAGAAGAAGACGAAGAAGAAGAATGATTGCTGTCATTTTATTATAGTGTAATAATTAATGTTATTGTTGTTTTATTAGTGTAATAATAATTATCAGTTTTGCTGTTTTAGTGTGATCAAAATAATAATGATTATGATTATTGTTTTGCTAGTGTCTGTATCTATCACAATGTCAACAAACTTTTGAAGAGGCAATGCATTTAAGTTAAGAGGTGGTTAAAGTAATATTAATTATTAAAGATGTTAATACAAATGTATTACTAATTATTATTATTATTGTTATTATTATTATTATTATCCTTAATATTATTATTATTATTATTATCATTATAATTATATAAGTTATATACAGGGAATATATACATAAATATATAATAATATAAAAAATAATAATAATATAAATAATAATAATAATAATAATAATAATAATAATAATAATAATAACAATCATACAATCATATTCTACTTTCAAATGTAGCTCCACTTTATAATTGGCAGAATTATACGAAATTATATGAAACGTATGTGAAACTCCTTCAGTGAGTCTGGTCTGATCCTTTGACTCCTCACCTATTATGTTTCCTCATACCTGTGATTTAACAAGTAGGAATTTAATTCTTCTTTCCAGTTTTGTAGGGTGGAAAATGACTAATTGTGACAAAGTGAAATATGCCTGACTAATAGCATAGGGATCATGTTGGTAAGCCATCATAAGTAACAAGATTTAACAGCAGATTTAACATCTGACAGTGTGGTCTGATTACAGCACTGTTTTGTTTTAAACTTGGATCCCTGTGTTTCCTTAGAGACGTTCAGAAACTGTTTGTAAAAGTGCTTTTCTACATTAAATTAGCACAGAGATCAAGCCGATGTAACCTTGGATTTGTCTGCTACTCTTATTCCTTATCTGCACAATCCTGAATTTGGGAAGGATTTGGGATGAAAATCATCCGCGATTTTAATCACACAATGGAGTGTGGTTTAACGTCTTACTTTAGTATTCACACATAAATGAAACGTTTTGGTGCGAAATCTATGTATTACAATTAAAATGTCCGATTGTGCGCATGCACATTTGTCTAAACGTTAGCCACAAAAAAACAAACTACACCACACTGTCACTCTTCTAATAAATTGTGTCGAGCCAATCTGATCAGGGAAAATAATTATTCCCAAACCCTGGTTTTTACCAAATATCAACAAAAGACTGAAGACTATAACCCATTACTAGAATGTATCTGCTATAGGCTAAAGGCAGAACAATTTACAGAAAACGATAAGCAGTCTAATGTTCAGAAACAGTTTCGGTGGATTTCATAAGACTTATGGTGTAAGAATAGCATGGGGTGAGTCAAATGTTATGAATTTGTCGTTGTGAGGTCATGTTGTTTAGAAGCAAATGTATGGCTTAGTGATTCTTAAAAGGTAATCAATTGGATTACTCTTAAATCTCTACAATCGCTTGGAAAAAGAAGGCCAGTCATTTTGAAGGTACAGGAGAGCAGAGGGGTGATGGCAGCATCTGCACGAATTGTTCTTTGTTAGAGGATGAATTTCCATTATTTTTTTATTTTTAAAGGGTTATGTTGACTCTGTATAAACATGCAGACCAGTTACAGTCAGTAAGGATGAAATAACTCTAACTAAAGAGCTGAGAACTCATGCAACATGAACTGTTTATAAATATAGCCATGGTCCAGTGAGTCCCGTTTTCTTTCTTGTCATGCGGATGGCTGACACATTTACCTAGAGAAGTGACAGCACCAGGATGCACTGTGGGGTGGAGTATGGTGCTCTGGGGTATAGTTCTTCTGGGAAACCCTGGGGGCATGGTCTCAGTAGTCAGACTGTCATTCTATTGAGCGTGCAAACACACACACGCACGCACACACACAATCAGAGGGATATTTTAAAGACACTACTACATTAAGGAACGTCTTTGAAATGCGCAAACTGGAGTATCTGGAGAAAACTCAGGCAGAACTAGGGAGAACATGTAAACTCCATACAGGTACAGACCAGGTCGGGACTCTAGGGTCTCTAGGCCTGTGATGCAACATCGCTACGGGCTGGCCCACTGTGCCACCCATTTATATCAAACATTTATGATATAAAGCAGCCCAGAGTGCAAGGTGGGACTTTAGCAGGGTTCTAGTCCATTACAAGGCACGTTCAAACACCCAGTCACATTAGGACGTGTTAGAGACACCAGCTGATCTAATACATCTTCAGAATGTGAGATTATACCCGAGTACCCAGACGAAACCCACAAAGCTGGTGTGAGAACATGCAAACTTTATTGTGGTAGTATTATTATGATTACTTATCAGTCGGTTTTGTAAAAGCATTCTATAAAGCCAGGCTCCTCCCAGCACCCCTCGGGATACGGTCCATTGACTGTATGTTTGCATTTTCCTCACCTTTCTTAGACTCGAGCCATTGGGAAGGGGATTGATGGGTCAGACCAGTCTTCTTAAAATGTACTAAACTTCTAAAAAGTTCTATAATCTGTTTTTTTCACAGGAATTTCAGGCTCTAACAGTTAAATCTATTTAATGAGAATGTACTATAATCTCTTTACGCTTTGCATATACTTCTGTACATAAAACTATGGGTTTTGACACAAGGTATGCAGGGTGAAGTGCTTTCATTTAAAAAAAAGGTTTTTTAATTTTTAAAATGTTTATGTAAAATAATTAAATAGTTTTTGAGGACCAATGCACGTATCCCTCAAATAAAGTATTATTGTTTGTACTGTATTGTCTTTTACTTTGGATAAAAATTTAGTAGATGCAATATTTTGGACACTTACCTGTATCAGGTATGGTTCAATAAGACATTACATGTGTCTACAAAAGGGGGCACTGGAGAAAGAGTCTAAGAAACACTGAGGTGATGGAATGTCATCTGTAGGTGTGTAAAAAAAGCCTCTTGAAGGAGAAAGGAGTGATGGGAACTGAGGGCACAAGTTCAGCCATACCCTTCTATCCCTGCAGCTCCTGACTATACAGTACTGCCAGTAATATTAAAGTCACCACAAGTAAAATTACAGAGACCAATTGGGGAAGATCAAAGCTCAGGATACTGTTTTCCTACTACTAGTGCTATGATATACATGGACTAGAGAAAATAAGGGCAATGCCAGATCAAACACTAGGTCATAATGTGTGTCGAAGCAATGCATGTCTTTCTTATTTTTACAAAACTGTCAATCTAATTTATTAATAACAGTAATATATGCTTCTGCTGTGAAAAAATGTTTTACCAGTGCCTACTGCAACACAAGCTTCGGAAACTGCAAAACAGTGTGACTCATTTTCTTGAAGTTGTAGTAACATGAACATTGTAAATGAGTCATGAGAGGCAGCATCTAAAATTATACTATGGGGAAAAGTGACAGCATTAGGCAGCAGCAATAGGCAGCGATTTAAATATGACAGCACAAGTGATGCTTGGAGTCAGCTTTAACCTTCCGGACATAATCTTAGGCACATTATTAGCATGACAAAGCAAATAATGAAACAATTAACTTGTCTATTAAATTAATGCTACAGAAAGAGAGGTAGGTAGAATAAATGTCACTGTGGTGGCTAAGAAATCATTTAAAATGCTCTAAGAGATTGAGGTTATCTTCAGTCAGGTCTGCTTCTTCAGTCAGGTATCAAACATTCACTAATAAGAGGTGCTTTAAGTACCTTTTTAAAGACAGGTCTGATCACAAATCAGCTTTACAACAAACTGAATCTAAAATCCCAGTCTGTAGCCAGAGGTAACAATGATATGTGAAGGAAGCAAACTCAACACAATTTCCTTTAGGATTTTAAAGTTGCCAGTTTACATACAGTAGAATGTCTCGGAAATGGGTGAGGAAGCTAACCCTAAAACTTATTAAATTAGGGACTGTAGTAGCCTAGTGGTTAAGGTACTGGACTATGGACCAGAAGGTCCAGGGTTCAAATCCCACCTCTGCCACAGTTGGGTC
>JAUZSV010420135.1:0-10814 GCA_034780495.1 Parotocinclus cesarpintoi
GTATTTTTCTTGGCTTGTTTTGGTCTCAGTTGGTATTTTTATTGGATTGTTTTGGTCTCAGTTGGTATTTTTCTTGGCTTGTTTTGGTCTCAGTTGGTATTTTTATTGGATTGTTTTGGTCTCAGTTGGTATTTTTCTTGGATTGTCTTGGTCTCAGTTGGTATAGGTCTTGGATTGTCTTGGTCTCAGTTGGTATTTTTCTTGGATTGTTTTGGTCTCAGTAGGTATTTTTCTTGGATTGTTTTGGTCTCAGTTGGTATAGGTCTTGAATTGTCTTGGTCTCAGTTGCTATTTTTCTTGGATTGTTTTGGTCTCAGTTGGTATAGGTCTTGGATTGTCTTGGTCTCAGTTGTTATAGGTCTTGGATTGTCTTGGTCTTAGTTGGTATTTTTCTTGGATTGTTTTGGTCTCAGTTGGTATTTTTCTTGGATTGTTTTGGTCTCAGTTGGTATAGGTCTCGGATTGTTTTGGTCTCAGTTGGTATAGGTCTTGGCATGTCTTAATCTCAGTTGGTATGGGTCATATTCTTGTCTTGGTCTCATGCTATAAGTCACTTTCTTGTCTCGGCCTTGGTCGGTATGGGTCTTGTCTGGCATCTTGGTCTTGATCTATATTGGTATGTGTTTTGATCTCAGCTATTATAAATCCTGCCTTGTCTTGGTCTCGGGGTGGAATTGGTTTAGGCTTGCCTTTGACCGAGCTGGTAAATATCTTGGCTTGGTTCTTGGATTGTCTTGGTCTCAGTTGCTAGGGTTCTTTTCCTAGTCCTTTCCTTGTCATTTGGCAATCTCTCAGTTGGTGTGATAATAGTCTCAATTGGTTTAGGTCTTGCATCTTGACTTAGTCTCAGTTGTTATATGTCCTAGCTTGTCCTTGGCACCGCTGAGATCTTGGATTCCCTTGTTCTCAGTTGGCCAGAGATTTGTTTATGTTGGTCTCATGTGGTTTAGGTCTCGGCCTGTTTTCCTGTTGGTACATGTCTTGAATCACGTTTTTTGGTTTGTTTCTGTGTTATTTGCTCTTATTGCTCTTGACTCGGTTTTCTTTGTATCTCAGAAGATATCGATCTTAGGATGGCTTAGCCTAGCCTACTTCATTGTGGGTTTTGGGCTTGTCCTGGGCTCGGTAGCAATAGGTCCTGGCTTGTCTTGATCCAGGTTGGTTTGTTGCCTTGACTTATTGTATTGTTGTTGTTTTCTTGTTATGAATCTTGGTCTTGTCCGGGTCTCCGGTTGTATAGGTTTTAGTTTGTGTTCGTCACAGTTGCATTACCCAGATCTATGTGGATGAAATGACCTTCTGACTGGAATTAGATGTGACAGAGTGACAAACAAGGTTTATGAAAAGACTTCCATGTGAAAGTTCGCAACGATAGGCGTCTGACGGAAAGAAGAAGCCGCCGTCACTTACGAGGCATTATAAAAGCATGGAACGCAAAGTTTCTTCCATGGAGTCACCTAATGCTCGTGAGTGACTGCGCATCTTTGAAGTGAGATGTTTGCAGCACACGCTTTCCTTTTTTCATCCTTTCAGCCCTCAGATCCATCAAAAGCTGCTAGGCAGGTGTAAAGCTGTGATCTCAATAAAGACGCGGCGCGAATGCGTTCTCAGTCTAACACTTTTGCTTTCTCCCTTGTTTGTGTGTCTGTCACTTTACCCGTGCTCGCAGTTCAAGCGTACTTACCTTTCCTCGGACAGTATGAGCATTCACATGCCGGCACACATCTGGTTTTAAGCGGTCAAACATCTGCAGTCTTTTAATAAATCTGTTTCGATGAACGAGAAACCTGAATTATAGCTCAGAAATCTGTTATTTAGTGCACGTCACATTTGTGTTGGATTTTCTATCGGATTTATAACACAGCGTCCGTGTGTTGCTTTTATTTTATAGCTCACAGGAGGATGGCATAGCGGCTCATTTGGCACAACAGAGACGACCAAGACCTACGCCAACTGAGTACCAAAAAAGATGATCATGAAAAACCTCAATGAAACCAAGTAAGGAACCAAAAGAAACCAACACCAAGACATACCAGTTTACCCAGAACAAAACCAAGATCCATCCCACATATGACCTACATCAACTAAGCCCAAGATAAAATAAGGCCCACACCAGCAGAGACCAAGTCATGACCAACACCTATAGCTACGGAGGCCAAGGCCAGCCATGACCCATACCAGACCCATTAAGATCAAGACCAAGGTCGATCCTCACTGATATGTACACAGGACAAAGTAAGGAAGATCCTACTATCTGTTTAGCTTAAGGTCCCGGGTTCAATCCAGGGTGGAGCAGCCTGGGTCCATTCTGGATGGAGTCTGCATGTCCTTTCTGTGTCTGCGTGGGTTTACTCCTGGTACTCCAGTTTCCTCCCACAGTCCAAAGACGTGCGTGTTAAGAGTTAAGAGTGTCTTTTAGATTGGCCCTTAGTGTGTGGCTGTGTTCATGAATGTGTGTGAGTGCCCTACGATGGATTGGTGCCCCGTCTAGGGTCCAGAGTTGCCGGGTGGGCAAACCCGTGTGGATTAAGCGGAAGATAATGGACGGATGTACTTGATCCAACTACGACCAAATTTTGGCTATTAAGATACCGGATATAAACAAAGACAAATATTTTGGTTTAGGCTTGATATCTCATTTTTTGCTTGGCTACCCAAATGGGAAACCGTCCTCCAGATGGTCACAGAGTGTCAACTTATATTGCATAATATTAGTAAATCAAATATAAATGAAGTGACTGCTGTTCCGGATCGAATTGAAACTGGAACGGAAAGCTCATTCGTGATAAGATATAGTCACGTCAGAACGTAAGGTGGTCATCCAGCATCTTTCTTGGTCTTCAACTCTTTGGTTTTGCTATGTTTTTTTCCTCTTCATGCCTAAAAAAAACGTAGTGAGAGCTGAGAGCGTCTTTCTCCCTTTGTCCTCTTTTCCTGGCTTTCTTGTTCTCTGCAGGCTGAAATTCTTATTCGTCTAATTTTCTAAAGCGAAGGTCACCTCCTGCCGCCTGACATCCTTCGTTCTTTCCCTCTCACCACCTCAAGGCTCTTACGACATAGCTCATCTTTTTAATTTCAACAAAAGCCGAGATCCATTTCTCAGCTGATAGAGAAGATTGTTAGAATACTGAAGGCACGGCGTTTTTATCTCTTTGCGTTCCTGCCTGTGTTTTCAGAAACAGGGACACGACGCCCATGTTCTCAGTTACAGATTACATTTCCTGTTCTAATAAGAACGTACATCGGTTATAGATAAATCTCTAAATAAGTGCCCTCGATCGTTTTCGGTCCTGTCATAACGTCCGTTCCGAATAGCTCCTGCTCCTCCATGGCCAGCTGACCTTCCCAAAACCTTGATGCACTGACAGTTGCCCTTTGATTCCAGAACAGTTTTGAGTGAGGTGTTGAAAGATTTTCTCACGTTCCCTCAAGCCTCATCTTTCGTGACGCTTGTTCGCCTGGGCGTGACAATCTAAAAGATAGAAATGGTGGCATTTTTTTATGCCATAGCGTTTTACATCTTTTACAGCTCTACACCTTTTAATTCAGGCCCAACATTTCAACTTTATTGAGTTGACCTTTGTCAAGCACAACAGTACAGATAAACGTTCACGAATGGCACTTAAAACGTTACTGTATTTTTTTAAATATATATATACAAAAAAATGGGACAATATAAAAAAAAAAACACAGTGTTTCTTGCATTTCATTGAACTATATAGGTGTGTGTTATAGGTTTTTCCAGTATTGATGAGTCTAAGGGACTTTCTCCTTGCCACTGTCTAGCTCAGCAGGGTTTTTTTGGGGCTATATATACAGAATTTTAAATTTTGAATTAAAAATTTTTTTGCAGACAACACATGAAATAGCTCTGGTCCGTCCGGTCTGCAATGAAATAAACTCTGTACCGCCCCAACTTTTTTCGGATTTGGGGTAGTAACTGACCATTAATGAGGAATTACATTCAAATACAATTCCCAAAAGAATGGTTTAGTCCTCGTAAGCATGTGCTGCCTCCTTGTGGGTTGGAACTGAGAGTCAGTATGGTTTGGAATGTCCTGGGAGGGACAAGGCTATACCTTGTCTCGTTTAGTCTTTCCTTTCCTGTGCTGTGACCCTTTGGAGCTACAACCTACGTTTTGGACCCGTTTTGTTGCAATAGACATAGTGTAGACCTTCCTGGGAAATGCCAAGTGGGAGCCCTACCACGTTGTGGATGTCCTGCAGATATTGCTGAGTTGTTAGTGTCCCTCGTATCACCACTAGGGAGGTAGAGCTATTTTTATAGTTTTTAATAGTTCTTTAAGAGCATTAGAAAAGGCACTCTTCACCATGGAGACCTACCATTGAGTCATGTAGTGCCTTTGGGCTGGTCGAACACTCTACAGGCACAGCTGACCCTTTTAACCGAGTTACAAGAGACTACGGTGGGCTAGTGAGCTTTTTTTCCTGACATTTTAACTCCCGCCTCTGCTCGTGGATCCGTGTCATTGATCAGCTGAGCGGCAAAAAGTAAAACGGACCGCACTAGAGTGCAACAAAACGATAATCATTTGCTGCCAGTCTTCAAATAAGCAATTCAAGCAAGTCAAACATGGTCAATCGAAGCACAGTTCGGAGTCTGTTCAAGTTAAAGTCGCATTTTTATTTCCTCTCATACCTTATTATCATTTTGAAGACCTGGTCTGTTGCAGTGGCCGAACGTTTGTAGGCTCGCTGAATGCTGAATTGAAACCACCAAGCACAGTCGGGTCCATCTGAAACCCATCCGAAAGACGTTTGTTGTCTTCAGGTGGGGGGAAAAAAAACCGCAATGTGGTGCTGATAAGCGAAAATGAGATCCACAGGACAGAAAACAAACCCAGCAAGAGAAGGGAAAGTTTTCAGCCAAGGGCCAGACCCACTTCAGATGGCTTTTTTGCTGCCATCATTGCAGTGTAATTGAACTTTCCAGCACATGTGTGGAAATAAAAAAAAGAGGGAGGTGGGGGGTCAGCACATCTCCAGCGAGCATCGGAGATACAATACGGGCAGGGGCGAGAGAAAGGAATGGAAGGGTGATAATAGAAGAACGCTCTGCTGGAGATATATACATCGCACAAACATTACTGGGCAAAAGCAATCTGAGTGTGTAAGATGGTGTTGTGCCAAGACAGCGGAGACGACAATGTGATGTACCTGCACATGCATATACAATATCAGCCCAGGACCCCGGAGATTCAGTCTGAAATGTGGAGACGTTCCGAAATATGAAGCACGTCTCCATCCGGGCTCTTTTATTGATGTTCTTTAAACACAGCGGGTAGAAATCTGGTGAGGTTTTAGGCCATATTTATGCAGTTCTACAGGATTCACAAACTTTCAAGCACTATTGTGAGCACCAGCTGACCGATTAAGGGCATTTTTTTGATCTCCTACCTTATATATAAACTACATTTTTGCCATTTTTTCTTTGGTCATTCTAGTCAGGGTCATAGGAGGCATTGTAGGCAATCCCCACAATCCCTCAGTCAGCCTCTCCCGAGCGACCTTGAAAGGGTTTATAAGGATTATCATGTCAATGCCGCATGTGACAAATCCACCTCACCAGAAGGTGGAGATCACCTGACACCTCTGCTCGTCAAAAGTTTCCAGAGCATACAGCCTTAAATCAGATGATACGTTTACAAAATCGATTTTAGGTCCCTGACATGCGCAGAAATCCAACGGTTCGCCACTCAAGGCCATGCATCCCGTGTATCTCTATTATTCCCAACACGAGAGATGTAGTAGCTCAGAGTAGAAGGAGGTGGCAAATCAAACGCCTGCTCTGTCTGCCCCAAGAAGGAAGAATGCTTTGATCCCCATGAGGGCTTATCTACTGGGCAAACATTAACTACATAGCCTGGGTCATACTGGGTCTAGGTATTTATGTGGACACCAGTTTGGCAAGCTCCACCTACCTAAACATTGATAGATAGCAGTTTTCCAACAAAACCCTCAAATTCTTTATTGTTAGGGAAGGGTTTAAAATCTAGACAAATAGTTTAGGGTGTGGCCCAGGAACTGAATTCATAAAGGGGCTTTAAAATATCTTCTTAAATGTGCATTTTCTCTCAACTTGACTCTGTCTCTAGTCTCAGACTCTGTGTCCTGGTAATGGTCTTGACTTGGACTTGGTGTCCTGGTCACGTTGTAGTCTCAGACTCTGTGTCCTGGTCATGGTCTTGACTCAAACTTGATGTGCCCCAATCATGGTCTTGACTCGGACTTGGTGCCCTAGTCACATTCTAGTCTCAGACTCGGTCCTGGCCTTGACTCTGCCCTGGCTGTCTTGACTATAACACTAGTTAAAGGATCTGCAGCAAGCCCTTTGGTGCCAAATACCACAGGGCACCTTCAGAGGTTTTGTAGAATGCATGTCTTGGCAGCTCATCACTATTAAATCATTATTAAATCATCAGGCCTGTGACTGGCAGCTACTTAGCTCTTCTCCACCTGCTCTCCTAAGTATCTCTCTCTCTCTTCTGAGGCTTAATGTCCTTTCTGACTGTGTGCTTACAGAAGTGGGGATGGGATTAAACGTAAAATGTCAATGAAAATGACTGGGAATGAACTTTTGCAAAGGACACGGTGTACAGCTGCGAATTTCCCACATAGCAATTACAATAAAATGTACCTAGGCAAATAATGCAATGCTTAATCGTGAAACCGATCAAAATGGGTCTCGATTTGGTGCAATTAAAGTGAATTATGGAGTTATTCAGAAACGGGCTGAAGGAAGACATTAATTCTAATGGAAAACCGGTCTCTCAGCACCTCTCTCTCTCTCTCTCTCTCTCTCTTTCTCTTTCTCTTTCTTCTTGCCTTCGCACAAACATATTCACTTTCTCCAGAGATGTCGCATGAATCAACTGATTTACAGAGCCGTAATCCCCCGGTGTATAAGACTCTGTCCTCACCGCTGTCATTCAGCTTTAGACGCACAAATCCACTTTCAATTCGGTGCTAAGGTGCAAACGGCGTAACATGCAAGACTACGATCATTATTGTATTATTGTATGACTGTACAGCCTTGTTTCTTATTAAGTACATACTGATAATAACTCATCACTCACTGGTACGGAGGATACGACTGGTGTAAAGGACACACACCCTGGACCTCTGAGCAAAATTAAAAAACGACTTACTATCAAGCCAGCCTTTCCACTTCTAACATCTGGGCAGATTTATGGCGCAAACTGTCTGTACTGAAACATCTGTCGTAGTAACTATAGCATTTGATTTTAAAATGGTTTTGGAACTATTTTAGGAACCACCTTTCCGGTCCTTTAAAAGGTTTGCACTAAGACTTTGGTACTGGAAATGAAAACTTATTCACTGGATCTTACTGGATAAACCTTTGGTACTGGAACTGATACCTATGGTACTGGGTCTAAAACGTATTACAGTACCTTAAACCTGGAACTGAATCGTAATTTGGGGATCTAATCCATGGGTTTTGGCACTCAGAGCGTTGAAGCGTAGAAACCTTTGGTACTGGAACTGACATATTTGGGACTGTTTACCGGAACTGCAACATGTATTACAGTACCTTAATAGTGGAACAAAAACTTAAGTAATCAGTAAGCAGTAAATCCAATAACTCTGGTACCGGAACTAAAACAGTTCTGACCTTGGATTTTGAGCCTTCAAGTACTGGAACTGAATCATATGGTTCTTCAGATGGATTATTTGGTACTGGAACTGAACAGTATGGTACTTCACCTGGATCCATTGGTATTTGAGCTTATTTGGTACTGGAACTGAACTGAACACCTGGATCCTGTGGTACTTTAGCTTTAGGAAGCGTAACCTCTGGCTCTTGAACTGAGCATTTCAAAACTTACCTCATAACATTTGTAACTGGACCTTAAAATGGAAATGGAGTCTACGGTCCTGGAACTGAAGATAATTTGCATTGAACCTGTAGGCGTTGGTCTCAAGCTGGATCTTTTGTGGAACGTTTGGTATTGGTCCCGAAACGTTTGTGGTACTGAATTTCTACTAAACCTCTAGGACCCTCTTAAGTAAAAAAAAAAAAAAAAAGTTACACACTATCGTTCTCGAACTCACAAATCCAAGACGTGTTAGTCCAAGAAGTCGCCACATCTCACCGTCACACACTGTTAAACAGTCTGACAGGATGACAGGGTGTCATCATCGGGGAGTTCAGTAAAAGGATCAGTGCTAGATGGTGTCCAGCCCTAATGGCTTCACTGATTTAAGACAAGGCTGAAGCTAAGATCAATCCGAGTCTCGGGGTAAATTGCACTGCCAATGTAGATAATGCTATAATAAACCAGACTCAATATCCCCAAACCAGTCTTATACCCTTCTAATAACTGCTGTCTCTTATTGATTCTAGGTTTAAGCATCCATAAGGCTCCTCCAAGCAGACGGTGCAGGACGAATAAAACTTACCACCAATTGACAGCCAGGCAGAAAGTCAATGAGTCCTCGGTATGGGCTCAGACCGTTTTCATTATGAAGGTGGATCAATGCCGGGGTCTGAATAGAGGCACGTGGTGGGTCCCTTGTTCGGCTCAAGACAGCCAGTTGATAAAGTACTTTATATGTATATAAATATGCAACCAGATAGACTTTGCTGCTTTATTTCATTTATTTAGTACATATTAACGACATTCATTTGTATTTAAATACGTTATATGGTGTTCCTTCTTTTATTAATTGATAATATCATGCTCTCAGGGGTATAGGGGTCCAGGAATTCAATGTTGGTCCAGTTTTTTGTCCCCCAAGATCGTCGAAGTATGTTGGTGCTCCGTCTTGGTTTTCTTTAGGAAATGTCGCCACCTCTTGGTGGTTCGGTCGCATTGCTGTTAGTTGCCATTCTCGGTGCTTGGCCAAGTGCTGGGCCCTTTCGGTTTTGGAACCGGAACCATTCGTACATATCATCTGGCATATGGAGCATTTGAACTGAAAAGGGTCACTTCATCACTTACGCTTTGGTGGTGCACCTTTGCTGTTTGGCTACCAAAAGATTGTTGAGATCAGATGTTTATGAGTATCTGAGCGGGACCAGATTGGTTCTAGATGAGATCAGAACTTGGTGAGGTTCACCTGGGCAAGATCAAATCTTTATGAGATCTTAGACTAGAGTTGAAGATGGTGACATCTAAGTTAAGAGAGGTGGAACTGGTCAGACCAGGGCTTGAGAAGATATCAGACTTCATGAAAGATCAGACTTGATGACCATAGATGGAAATAGGGGGTATTTAAAGATGAATTTGACCCTATTTTTTGTGAGCAGGGTATAATCAGAACTGAATGAGATCAAAGTTAGATGGAAATAGACAGGAATATAATCAGAGCTTGGTGAGATCAAAGATAAATTGGGTCAGAGCCAGGTAAGATCAGATTTACATAAAAAATATAGGCTGAACATATCAAAGGTAGATTAGACCAGAGACTGGCGAGTTAACATATGCTTTGGATCCGTAGTCAGATCATAGCTGAGGTGGATTAGATCAGAAGTACAGTCAAGGGTGAGTCAAAAGTCACAGGACGCCTCACGGCCTGCCAAAACCATTGTTGTGGTTTCTTGGTTGGTAGCGGTCCTTCGGACGATCACTTGGTCGTTGGAAGTCTGCTGCTATGATACGACGGACGGTCATCGGACATCAGAATCATCCGTTCTTCGCTTAGCTGGCCAGACTTTTTTAATTGCTCGTTCCTCGGATGTCCCTACTTAAGAATCTACTGAGATGGGAGGAAAAAAAATACAAATAAATCTTTCTTTTTCAGCACTTTTCAATTTTTTGAGGACTTTGTGGAATCAATACAAGGAGGGAGGAAGAAATGAAAAAAAAATTTTTATGCAAAAATAAAATGTATTTAACCTACAATTCAATTAAAGTGAATCTGGAAAAAAATTAAATGAACAGAAGAAAACAGTTGGCTCTCCACCGGAGGGCAGAAAAAGCTAAAAAAATAATATTTTTTTTTTTTTTTTTATTTCAACCGTTGTTGCTGCGGCGGATCCGGGAAATACCAAACAATACAAATATGATCAAGCGAAACAAGCAATAAAAAAGTCTGGTCTAAGAACAACAAAAAAGGTTTGAATGTGTATAACTTTTAAACCACACGAGATATTGCAAATCTGATTACGCCAGTCGATTTCTGGGACAACCCTTGTTTCTTTGATACCCAACATGACCACCTTCCCATTGGAAAAAAAATGCCCTCGAGCCAATATGGCGCTTTCAAGATGGTGGCCACATTCTGGACATACTAAAAGATGGCCTCCTCACCCATGACTTATTTATTTATCTAATTTTCTCTTTCCATTCTAAAACGAAAGGATGTCATTTGTCTCCCTGTAGTTATAGATTAGAGTTGGGTGAGATCAGATATGGAGATCAGAGGCTGAGTAAAATCAGAGCTGGTGCGAGAATGCTGGATTTCGCCCAACGTGGCAACCAGGTGTCTGTTTCAGCTCGCGTTCCCGAAAGCCTTCAAAGGAACGTTTGAATGAGCCAATCGCCGCGAAGGGGGGGTGACGTCACCAGAACCTTCTGGATTGGAACCAATGGTTCGCGCGGTGACGTCATGACGCTCCGTAGTAAATAAATGAATGTATGAACGCTAGCTTTGATTCGGATTGTTTGCAAACCGGTGGCTTTGTCGTTGTTTTTTGTTGTTGTTGTTGTTGTTGTTGTTGTTGTTGTTGTTGTTGTTTGTTGTGTGAATGTCTCGCGTTAACCACGGGGCCGTGGAAGCGCACTCGCCAGGGGGTTGTTGTGTACAGTTTATCCGTAGCACGGTTAGCT
>JAUZSV010420146.1:0-10814 GCA_034780495.1 Parotocinclus cesarpintoi
ATTTATCATATATCATGCCTTATTGCGGTACCACTTTTGATCCCTAGTGCCCTGCTGTTATTATTTAAGATCATACTTATATATCATTAACTATTAAAAAAACCTGAAAAAGTTTTTGGAATTTGAAAGAAACTTTAGATGTATAAATGTAACAACAATGTATGTGAGTGATTGCAGTATTAGTGCAAAAGCATACACTTATTGGGGAAAACTGTACAATTGAAAGGAGGCTCTAACACCCTGTTAGGCCGCCTCTAGTCTGTAAACAAGATGAAATACGTTGGGCATGGAGGCAAAAAGGTTCCGTATTGTGTCTTGTGGGCTGTAAGCATTGCAGCTTCTCCCATAAATGTTTGATTAAGCATCTTGAGTTTGCGAAAACACGCTATATAAATATGAGCTTGTTGTTGTTAACCAAGTCGGCCATGGAATGATGCAATCTGGGAAGACATTCCCGGGAAACCTTTGATCTGGGTGGATGTGCATAATCCTGCCAAAAATGCCAGGCGGAAACCCTGCCTTAAAAGGCGACACGCTGATCTGTTAGTGTCCCTTATATCTCTACTAGTGGTGACTGACAGTCATATGCGTTGGCTCCCCTGATTATAGTACAGACAGTTGGATCAGTGTGTCCCACCACAGCAAAGGCAGGATTGAAGCCCTTGAGGCTCCCATAGTCAATCCAAACCATCATCGGATCCCAAAAAGACCCTGGATTCATCACTAAAGGAGGACGGTTCCAGTCCACAGCAGTTTAGGGGTCTCGTTCGTGACACCACTGCAAACGGAGGCAGAAAGCCAACGTTTCCATCTGGCCACGTTATTGTTTAGTAACTATAATTCCGATTTTAGTTACCGCCGTTTGAAACTAACATCGTGGTTTCACGGCTCGTCATATCAAGTTTGCGCATCGTTTGAAATTGCACCGACAGTAAACGATTCCCTGTTCAGACTGTCAGGGTTTAGGATGGGCTGCTGTCGTGCCACTCAGCTGCCATCCCTTTGATGAGATCCATCACAATAAAGCCTCAGCTGCACTTCTGACATCCAGAAATGCAGGCAATGTTCTGCCTGTACCTCCCGCCGAGAGGCAGCCAGGCATTATGGGTTATTTGTCATTACTGACAGGTGTTTTAGGCAGAGCTCAGTGGACTCTCACTTCCCTCTGTTGGACGAGCTCGACTCATTTCCGCACTTCGCCGGCTCCAGTCATGACGTGACTATTTCCCCCAAACCGAGCACCTGAAAGTCTGACCCCTACGACCCGGCTAAAGAGTTTAGCGCTGACCTTTCTCGAAACTTAACCCTCCGCTTTTGTGAACTATAAGACAAAAACGCTTTGTCATGCTCCCCTGTACATCATTTATGAAGCAGCCTTTACTGGATATGATTTAATTACTACCTATAAAAACTTCTCACAATAAGCACCACGCTCCCGAGCCGCCAGGAAATCATTTTTCCTTTTCATTTCCAGGTTATTACTGTCATCTTTTTTACAGGGTATGGCTGGAGTATTAGCTTAGCCACCTAGCAACCAACTCTAACAGATCAAAACATGGTGTAGAGCTCCAATTCTATTGGTACACATGCTCCCGAAAACATGTTTTTGCAGTATATTAGCTTAATCTCACAAAATCACACCTTTAAACCATAGCACATATATAAATAAATACATTATACAATAAATATTTTAGGCTCTTAGCCGTTCTAAGTGTCACAATCATGACACACCTAGTGCTTCTTATGAATGAGGGATAACTGCGGATAAAAGCGTGTTTTTGGACAGGTACTGGGGCATTATGGGAAACGTAGTCCCTGATGTGAATTTGTGAACACAATCCAGCATAAAACCTTTTTTTTAAAGCACTGCAACATTTCGGATGTGAAGACGCCCCTGGACACACCTGTAGAGTGCAGTGTTGTACTGCCTCTCGTTTACGTGTGTATTTCAGCGTTAATAAAACTACAGTACGTGTTATTAGATGCAGCCGTATCTCCATCCAGCACCCGAAACATTTCTTTGTGTCTCCTTTGAACCTCCTAAACCACAGCGACCCCTAAACCAGGCAGGGAACCTTAGAGGTGAGTGCTTGAAACATGCACTACTACAAGCATAACAATTATATAATTATTCCTTTACTTATATTTACAAATACTAAATCTACCTCAGTGGTTGCCTTGTTCCCATTACCTGAGAAGTCATATTTCGCCACTTTGCGAGCTCTGATGATGAAACGAAGTGGCATGCACTCACGTCTGGTCTCTGGAGTGAATTATTAGTGAATTAAACTAAAAGCACGGCCTCATACTGTCTCTCACTGGCACATCACTCATCAGCCTGATGACTGTATATGGATTAAATTAAAAGGCAAGCGCTCATAAGAGGCTTCGGTGAGAAAGAGGACAATTTAGCACTTAGTATTCGGTCCACACTCCCAGCTATATCTGTGTCCTACGCTCAGCTGTCTCGGGTTTGGACTCGTCCTGCGGAATACGTAATCATTTGGAAGACGACTCTCCCTTCATTAACGTGAAAGGAAGCTTTGGGAGACGAGAACATGGGCACACTATGACCCTCACGAATTGTGTGTCCAATTATCAGACACCTTTTGGCTTTTGGCCCTGCGGTGGAGCTAATAAGCATTTTGAACACAGATCAAATGAATTTTTGAAAATGAGGAAATTGTAGAAGAAACATTCATTTTAAAAATTCCATTTAGTGAAGGATTACACTGATATATTACTGAAGGAAATAAAAGAGAATGAATGCTTAAAGCCCACCATGATATTAGAAATTAGCCGGCCTTCATTTTTTTCCTTTTTCATCTCATCTATGGTCAAATGGTTGCAACAAAAACACATTAAACACCTTGACTATCAGAAAATACCCTACTGGCTGCACACAATCAAAGGGAAATGAGTACAGTTAAGGAAACACTGATTTCCAGAATAGGCAATGCAGTATCCACTTTTAAACACCTGGCGCCTAAGGTAGGTAAATCGGTCACATGACCGGCACTTGGCTCTTCTAGGTATACGTAGGGACGGCACTTATTTATGAATTAGCATAGTTAATAAAAGTTAATCAATTTGAATGAAAATAAGTTACAAAACATCATAATATGACATTAAAAAGATTTATGGAAGTCAAAACATGCATGCTAAACCTTAAAAATTTAAGTTTATAGATGCACTGTCCGAAGAATAAAGTCATTAAGATCTCTTGTTAACCCTAAATAAACTAAATAACTGTGGAACAGTGCTGGTCCTATGGTGATTCATTTCTCTGGTTAAATTATGCTGTTAAATTGTGTCCAGTATCAGATGGAAAACAGTAAGTAATTATATACCTGTACATTGGTCCTGTAGTACTAAGTAACAAGCAAGACGATGCAACACAGAATATTACTCTTAATATTAATGTATTATTTATTGCCTCGTTTCATCCCCAAGTACCAATAATCCTGTCATTACCTGCTGAACATTTGAAACAATAAAAGCCATGTGGGCAGGAGCTATAAATCTGTTGCCAGTTGCTACAGATTTACCGACCCTCCCATCAAACACGTCAACGCTACACCTTATTTCCCTTATATCCCGGGCTCAGTATTGTGACCGTTACCCCTCGCCATAGTTTAAACCCCATTCTCTGACTTATTAGCATTATTTTCATCTCGCCACCATGCTTTTAGCGCCGACGCAGACGTCGCGTTGTAGGTGAAATATGGCGATGCGTAGAGTTCGCTGTAAATCATATGCACATAACCCGATTTGCATGGGTGCCAGATACTTGGGGACAAAACAGCCATACTGTCCTTAATGTTTTTATAATGAGACCATCTGCCACGGATTGCACACCTCCTTTCTGTTCGCTGTTCTCCGAGACGTCCATCTCCATCTTTTTAGCGAGATTAATTCACTTCTGTTGCTTGTCTGGTTGTGGCGTGATAAAACGATGGCGCGTCTGCATGGACGCTTGATGAAAATAGTCTCCCGAAAATCCATTTGCATGCAACATCGTGTTGAGGAAAAAGTGGACTTTCCAAGGTGAAAATGCTTCTTTTGAAACTCTGATGCTAAGTTTAGCTGTGCTTCAGATCAGGTAAAGCTCAAGGTCGGCAAACCAAGTCGAGCCTTGCCCCCCCCCCCCCCCAATCCCCCCCATCAGCACCGAGACGGTGTGCGACACCAGGAATTCTTTTTGAATGCATTTTAAAAATGGGTAGTTTTGCTTGTAGTCATCATTTTAAGTGAATGTCCTTTATGATTTATGTTGCTTGGAGTCGACAAAACTCTGGGACCAAACCGTCTCTGAATGCAAGATAGCGTGGAGTAATTCAGGAAACTCTGCCGATGTTCCAGCTTGACCAGGTATCGTCTAAAGCACAGCAGAAGGATTTAATGATTTCTCTACACAGAAACCACTCAGATACTGCTCCCAGCCATTGTTAGACTGAACTACTACACCACCAGAGTATTGCCACTGATTCAGAATGCAACAGCAAGCTTGTTTTTTTAATCGATTTAGATTCCCCAGTGTCACCTCATGCAATTGCTTTACTGGTTTCCCTTCAATTTAATCAAGATATTAGCTGAACTTCGTTATTAGGGGTGTAATGATGCATTGCGATGCAATTGTGGGACAACGTGCATCATGGAATTCGATTCTGAGTTCTTGTTTGTTTATTTGATTTTATTTAAATGTCACTTCCAGTATCGATGGCTTTTCAACGACAATCACAAGCTTACAAAACTAGTCCTGCCTACTCAGATCGGACCAGTTACTCTAATGCCCTTAGACTGTGGAGAAAAAAAAACAGAATACCCAGAGTAAACCCACGCAAGGATGGGGAGGACATGGGAGGTTGGGACTGAACGCTGTGTGCCAAATAACACGTTCTTGTTTATTACGCCATCTAATGCAACTGCATTTTTTGAACACCAGAGGGCAGCATCCCGTTCTAAGTGAGAATCCTAATTAATTTTACCTACAGGAGACTAAAGAGTATTTGTTCAAATTGTTATACATCAAAAATATTTCGTATTTTGAATTGCTTACTCTCCGAAATAAAAAGGAAAGGGTTTCTCTCAGGGCGTCTCACAGCTCCAGCGTTCCCCGTTCAATCCCAACCTCAGACTCCCCCATGTAGAGTTTGCATGTTCTCACTGTATCTACGAGGGTTTACTCCGGGTTCCTCCTACAGTCCAAGAACATGCATTAGGTTAATTGGTGTTTTTAAAGTGCCCTTAGCGTGAGTGTCTGTTCCCTAAGATGATTAGAGCACTGTTTAGGGTTGTTCCTGCCTTTTGCCCTGTGCTACCAACCAGGCACCAGCTCTCCCGTGACCCTGAGCAGGATAAGCATAAAAGAAAATGATTGAACAAATGTTTTGAGTAATTTACTGTAACTGTAGGGGATTTTGTTTTTAGTTTTCAGACTGTATCGTTACTTCCCTACGTAACAAAAATAGCACAAGACACAAAGATGATTCCCATTAAGCTTCCTCTCTCTACTTCACCCAGGTGGGGTAATTACTGTTTGGGAGATGGGTGAGTAACTGGAGAGACTTTGGTCAGGGGGGGGTCATTTGGTCAGGTTCTCTCCTAAAGACACTGTTAGCTCAGATTAGCTCTTTAAATTATGCAATAAGAATATCTTGGGAGATTTCTGAAGCTCCTCTTGTTGTTTTCTCCTAATGGACAAAGTCTAGATGTTAAAGGCCATCTGTAGATCTTGAAATGAGACAGTCGGGATTTTTTATTGCTCATTTCGAGTCCATTCATCACCAATTAGTGCTAGCTCAGTGACCTCAGACTAAGGTGTGTAAAACCACTTTGTGTAACTTCTTCATTGCTCCCTGTCACTAGGTTGATGGTCTGTTTCTTCAGCTGCTTCCCTGGGCATGAAGGGGTTTAGTCCCTGTACAGACCATGACTCCACGCCAACTGATCCGTTTGGAAATACTCTTAGTCAGCAAAGGTTTGATTATGGCTCTCGTGCTTTCACTGTTACCCAGGTATATCTAAAATTAAAATACACTGCTCGTGTAAATGGCGGGATATTTCATTACGGGATATTTCACTTTGAAATATACCCAGATTTTGTGAGCAGTACAGCGGATTGTCTGTGCTAACCCATTTATTTTAAATTGTATTGTAGGATTTATATTCTCTTCTTCCAGCAGAACTCTCTCTACAGACAGTTCGATGCTCATAAAACCCGGCTGGATGGTTTTGACTTATCCAAACACACTTGTCGTAAAAATTTTTTTGGTTTCTTTTTAACCAGAGCAACCTTTTATGCATTGCTGCATATCCTCTTGATGACTCCAGAACTGATTTGCTGCCCTTTATAAGATCCAAAGCATTACTGGCTGCAGTCATAATCAGACATTATAATAAAATTAATTATGATGCGTCCGTAAGTAGCGCTGGCGTTCTCACGGGAGCCGTGCGTGTAACTGTAACTGCATGATCTGCAGCCGTTCTCAGATGCTTTTAAGGACGTCTTGAGCACCGCTGTGCCCGGTGACAGCTTCTGACTTCAGATCTGTGATATCAAATCGAAATAAAGAGCTTTTAACCTCCACCTGATGGAGAGCTGCTACATCCTGACAAACCATCTGTTCCATCCCACTGCATCATGGATCATCCAGGGCAGATGTGTGAGGAACATTCAAAATGATTTTAAAACACCATGTATACAACAACAGCCCTGCTCCTGACCTGCACAACGTCACAACATAAACATTGAGCCTAATTGTGCATGAGAACCTGGATTCTGATCTGAATTCAGAAGCATCAGAACCAATCCTGTGTTTACATAAAGCCCCAGAACCAATCATGTGATTATATAAAGCCCCAGAACCAATCCTGTGTTTATATATAAAGCCCCAGAACCAATCCTGTGATTATATATAAAGCCCCAGAACCAATCCTGTGTTTATATATAAAGCCCCAGAACCAATCCTGTGTTTATATATAAAGCCCCAGAACCAATCCCGTGTTTATATAAAGCCCCAGAACCAATCCCGTGTTTATATAAAGCACCAGAACCAATCCTGTGTTTATATAAAGCACCAGAACCAATTCTGTGTTTATATATAAAGCCCCAGAACCAATCCTGTGTTTATATATAAAGCCCCAGAACCAATTCTGTGTTTATATAAAGCCCCAGAACCAATCCCGTGTTTATATAAAGCCCCAGAACCAATCCTGTGTTTATATAAAGCACCAGAACCAATTCTGTGTTTATATATTGTTTTTATTTATTTATGGAAATAAAAAACGCCGCACCATGTGTTTGCTGTTTTGACTCTTTACGGCTTCACGGTCTGGGGTTTAAAGATTTTGTTAAGGTAAACGTTGATCAGCTGGACATTAAGCGTCGCATACCTGTAGTTATTTAATGCAATAAATAAAACTAGCGTTCAGTTAAACAGAGCTAAACGTTCAGTAAGCACGGGTTGGAATCTGTATGGAAATTCATACTCAGACTTTCCTGTTGGTACGTGCCCCCTGTTAACCCCGGCGTCCTCTACGTTGGCAGGCCTCCGTCTCTGTCTCTTAGCCTGGCGCTCCAGCTCACCTCCAGAGGGCTAGTACCAGGACGAGGGGACATGATGAATAGCAGATGCTTCCTGATGGTTGGTGCCATTTGTCATGCACCTGCCTGGGCCGCGCTGCTTAGACCTCCACGATATGTCACTGTCTCTGGCTGAGCGGCGGCGGCACATCGACCCATCTCGCTCCACAGATCCCTCTGCTCAGATAGAGTCATATTTCTCCTCACAGTGCTAAATAAAAGAAATCTGGACAGCTTTGGTTTATTTTTTTCCCCTTTTTCTGATTTTCTTTTTTTTTTTTTTTCCATTTTTGACTCACGGGCAAGGTCAAATAGATAGATGCAGCGCCGTTGCTTTCAGAGTAAGCAGCTCCAGGCTAAGACCGTAATGGCTGAGTTATGTCATCTCACAGCGCTGGGCCGAATCTGAAGAGAAAGCCCCGGAGCTCAGTGCCACATTATGTTAATACTTCACAGCGTGCGCGGCACGGAGAGCTCAGCTGCTTTCAATAATATTTTCATGGGATTGGAAGCATTAGTTGAATCTTTGTTAGGTTTTATGACCGTCTTCATTGGCCTATAAAATACAAACTGTCAGAAGAATGGCTTTGTGTGCTGATCGGATGTTCAGACGTAAATGTGAAATCGTTACGGAGTTCACGTTAAGCAGTAAGTCGCTGATTACAGTCATTCCCACTCGCTCACAGCCGACACACACAACTTATTGACATTTAGACATGGGGATGACATTAATCTCTCAGCTGTGGAAACTGTTCCATTTGCTTTACCCTCCTGGACAGGCGGCACAGGATTAATTGTTCCACCCCTATAAAGAACAAAAGGTAATCATGTGCACTCATTTACTAATGAGCTAACATTAATAACCTCCCTGGATTAAATTCTCAATCGCAAAAGCTGATTCCAGTAGCAAAAGAGTGAAGGTCCGGTTTACATTTATGTTATTTATCAGAAACCTTATCCAGCGTGACGTGCAATTCAAATTCTTACAATCCAATCCATTTTGGGTTAAGGGCCTTGCTCAGAGACCGAACTGTGGCAGAGGTGGGATTTGAACCCTGGACCTTCTGGTCCACTGTCCAGTCCCTTAACCGCTAGGCTACCACAGTCCCATAATCGCTATCCCTGAATCACAGTGCAAACATTTACGTTTACAATTACGGCATTTAGCAGATGTCCTAATTCAATTAAATTTTCTTTAAAAAAAAAAAAAAAAAAAAGCAATGGTGGGTTAAGGGCCTTGCTCAAGGACCCAACTGTGGCAGCATGGCAGAGGTGGGATTTGAACCTTGGACGTTCTGATCCATAGTCCACTAGGCCACCACACTCCATTTCTGGGCTGGATTTGCCAAACTGGGACTGCGGTGGCCTAGTGGTTAAGGTTAAACTATGGATCAGAAGGATTCAAATCCCACCTCTCCCACAGTTGGGTCCCTGAGCAAGGCCCTTAAACCACAATTTCTTGGATTGTAAGACTGAAGAAGAGGAAAGCTTTATTGTCATTGTACATGATACAACGAAATTCTGACTGTATTAATTGTAAGTCACTCTGGATTTAGTTTTGGCAGGGATGCAGGTATTCTGTTTTAATGTGTCCCCACATCGTATTCTGCTATCAGTTACATGCTGATTTACAACGGATTCATTCATTTTAATCAAGCTATTTGATTCCAGATTTATTTTCTGCATTCATGCCATTTTTCTGTACCGTAATGCACTATTAGCTACATAAATAAATATCAATTATTATTTTCTGTTATCTCACATATTGCCCTGGAAGGACACCAACAACTTCAACTGAATCTTGTTGCCAGTACACAACCAGAGCTTCACCCAGCAGGCCACATTTTGCCCAAACTGCAAATCCTGCACAAACATAACTTTATTATGGCTGGCAACAATTGGGCCAAATTTGGCCCACAATAGACTTTCCATTGCCAAATGTGAGCCATAAGAGAGGAAATCTAAGCCATATTTGGCCCAGAACCAGCTGCTATCCGGGGATACTGAGCTGTTGGAAGGACTGGTTTGTGGAGAATTTATTAACGGCAGCAACAACAAAAGAAGACGGAGAGAAATTTGGGACAATTTGCCAATTAGGCACGATCATCAGACATCAATCCTTTCAAGAAGTTTCAGGAAAATTTGGAACAGCAGATCCCAACCTCTAGCAGAATGACACACGGTGAAGAGTCATCGGATCGGCACAAATAAGGCGAATGGAGGCGACATTACGGTACAGTGAGGTTAAATCTATTGACATTTCTAGAAGCCAAAGAGATATGTATCATGCATTATGATTAGCTTCACTTGGAGAGTTGATCCAAGAAAGATTAGACTGAGTAGACCCGATGCATTCGGAATGAGGATTCAACTCTAAAGCTTTGGAGTAAGATCTATACACCGGAATTAATTCAGCTCAAGTCGATTCAGTTTGTTGGTGGCTCGAGAGATTTTATGATTGCTCCCCATGTGTGCTCTGCATTACAGACATCAGAAATCTCCTAGCTCTGTCACTAAACAACTTTCTTTTTTTTATTTTTAAATACCCACAATAATCTCATTACAGGTTTCCACTGTTTAACATCTGCATTACTTTCTGTGAAACCGGACGTTGGCCGGACATTACCACAGTCACTTACCACTTCACTAAAGCGCTTACGGCAAGCCATTACATGCCTTGGATCAAGGTTTTCAATTAGCCTTCTCTCAGCTGTGCAAATTGGGGCCACGCCCTTACAAATATAAGTCGCAATAGCAGCGATATGCTCTTCCATCGGCTGGATTTCTTGTTTCATGGAGCGGCTTTAGCAAAACATTCAGCCAAACCTTTCTGAACGAAAATCGTTTTGTAAAAAAAGATGATAAAGATCACTACAGGCAAGGAGCAGTATTTAAACATCAATAACATATTCAAATAAGAATATTTTCTGCTCTTCTCATTAGAGAACAGAGGATAAAAGTGTGTCCAGAAACAGAAGGAGTACAGTTTGTAATTGTAGAACTACAGAGTGCCTCTAATTGGTGAGTGGAATTGATTACATGGACCGCGAGTGTACGGGGGGTGTACCTAATAACGTGGCCGGTGAGCGGATTTACTTACAGTCGAATCCGATCAATTGGAGCACCGGTTAATGGGAACAGCCGGTTATTCAGACCAAATCCTAAAGTACCAAAACAAATCCTATTATATACGTGTAATGTTATTCGCTTAATCGGACCAAAGAACGTG
>JAUZSV010420157.1:0-10813 GCA_034780495.1 Parotocinclus cesarpintoi
AGAAGAAATGGACAGCTTGTGAGTTAATTATGAATGTCACAGCAAATGGTACTTATATGACCATGTGATATTTCAGTTTTTCTTTAAATTTTTTTTTAAAAAGTTCTACCTGTCTGTTTTTTGCAAGATGGGATGTTGAGTGTACATTAATGAGAAATAAAACTTTTCTTACCGACTAATCCTACAGAGGTAGGCTGTGGGAGAGCCGGTTCCTAACCAGTGACACAGGGCGCAAGGCAGGAACAGCCCTAGACAGGGCGCCAGTCCATCCAGTCTATGGAGGATCTATTTTGGAGGAAACTGGAGTATGCAAATAAAACCCATGCACAGGGAGACCATGCAAACTCCACACAGGCAGAGCCCAATGTCGGGATCAAGCTGTGCTAACCACTGCACCACCACTAAAACAATATTTATATAAAAGTCAAATTATTTTCTGAATTTGCATTCAAAGCAGGTGAACACAATTTTTATTATGTTTATCGTGGCACTTCTCTGCTTATCTGAAGTCTGAAGCTACAGGCTCATAAATATTCCAATACACTGCTCACAAAAATTAGAAAAATAATTTCATTATGGAAGATTACATTTTGAAGCATCCCCTAATTTCTGTGAGCAGTATATTTAACATTGCAGCTCTTGTCTATGATATTAATGACAATACGTTTTAAAAAATACATATATGGATGAATGTCCTTTTTTTGTATACTTATTCTTATTAAGTGAATAATGACAGCAATTGGTCTTGAGATGGCAAAATGACTATATGATTTTGCCCTCTGGTATCAGAAAATTGATCAAAACTGATAACATAATACTAGACTTCCTTGGCATAAAGCACTCTAGTAGCCTGAGGGAAGCCTTGCAGCTCACAAGCACAAAATGTAGGCCCTTCTACCAGTCACCATTGACAACATGGCACCAGAAATAATTGTAAAATGAAAAGGTTTCCTCTAAGAGCTTGTGCACGCTGTCATCAGCAGAAAATGTCATTAGTGATCACATTGACAAGTGTAACAGCTGACAGGTCACCTTGATTGCCTCGTGGCACTGTTGTGTACATGTGTGTACATGGGTGATTATCTTATTTTAGGTCTTTCTATACATTAGGCAACATACATTATAAAGTAGCTGTGGCTTTTTCATGGCATAATCAATGATGCACTGGATCCAGTTAATGGGGCTTAGTGGCCAATAGCAGATGTCATGTGACAAGTGCAAATGTTGAGTCTGTGGTGCTTAGTGGTTAAGGTGCAGGACTGTGGACTAGAAAGTCCAGTGTTCAAATCCCATATCAGCCAAATTGGACTTAACCCACAACATTCCTAGATGTAGCTGTAAATACTATACATTGAGCTACTGAATGTGTCTCTGTTGTATTGTGTGCTGTCATGACAATGGGTGCCCATTAGAGCTCTTATACATCTACACTCTTAATGCTCCCTGAGGTGTTGGGATTCTGTGGAGGAGGAAGTGGCATTAGCTGAAAGGTTAGCTGTTGATTGCCACTTCCAGTAATTGCCATAATTAGCTCGACTTTTGGCCTTTCGCTCCAGCCTGTAGGTCTAAACTTAAAATAGTACCTAGAAGAAGCTGACTGAGGGTGCAAGAGACTCAGAGTTGAGGGTGCTGTGGCTTCTATAGAGGCACAGTAACACACGCACAACGTCTATATTTACAATATTCAGTAGCCACACTTATCCAATGTGACTTATAATCTTCCAAGATACAATTCAATAAGAGATAAGGACCCACCTTTAATACCTGACAGTGGCAATTTGGTAGTGTAGGGACTTGAAACCACAACCTTTTGGTCATCAATGATTTACTCTAGATTGTCACTTATTTTATGTCAGTAATGTTAAAGACCTTTGAGTACATTTAAGCTACACTAAAAATATGATATCTATGCTTTTAAATGGTACTGGAACGCAAGTGCGAAAATCCACAGACGGAAAATGATGGTAGCGGAAAAATACAGTTTATTACCAAAACACAAAAGTCAAAAGATAAAGAATGTCAACCAGTGCAGTTGTGTTCAGAGCAAGTTGGTACCCAGAAGCTGGCAAAGGCAGGAACACTGGGACAAAAACAAAAGAAAAGCTGCGGTGTGAGGTCAGATTTCTCAATACAGGCATTCGAGGGTAATGGATGTGAAAACAGGTACGGGCTGGAATGGAGTGCAGGTTGAGGATCTGAAAATAGACAAACAAGAGTAAGAAAAGAAAACAAAAATGCATGGGAGCCAAACGAAAGAGAGAGAGTAGTATAAGCTAAACTCTAAGCTAATTAGCAGCCAGGTCCCGTGTAGCGATTTTGGACGTTCTGGCGATTTCTGTACTGTATATTATATAAAGTATTATCAGAGTGCCAGCAGACACCAGAGGAGAGAAGAGGTGCTCTGCACAGTGAAGAAGGTGACCCTGTGAACTACTTTGTCCAAAAGCCATGACATGGTCACATGGGTTATTACGTTCAGTCTTAGCAAAGCTATGCTTAGTTTCACAAGCTGCACAGCACTGACATGTTATTTAAACTGGCCAAGAGTCAGCATAAGAACAACTTCTTTATATGAGATGCTGGTGTATGTCTGTGAAAAGAGAAAAGGGAAAATGATAAAGCACAAAGGACAAATAAAATCTATTTATATAAATTGGCAATATGAAAATGTATATAGACTAAAAATGATCTGAAAGCAGATGGCTTGGGAATAAAGAGACTTAAAGAGTTAAGAACAATAAGTAGTTCTTAGCTGGGGTAAGAAAACAAAAAAAATTGCTTCATTTTGAGAGGGGAAGGTTTTCATTCGTAGATGCCTTTTCACCTTCTTTGCTTAATTTTTCTTTTTTTTCACATCTCTCCTCAAGCTCTTACTTTTGCAGTGGTAAAGTGAATGCAGTCACACAAACACCCTTCACTATCATCTCAGCCATCATATGAAAGCTTCACTTTTTGTTTCTAATGTGTTACATCATTATAAGACTCGTAAATTATACAAGGATTAAATAATTCTCTAGACTCCCATATAGGCTGCTTTTACCTCTAGTGGTCCAAGAGGGTGAGGCTAGTGTCACTGTCTGTTTAGGTGCACACCAGCTGCTCCTTGACACTGTATTGTTTTATAAAATGGTTGAATTTATACTGATTGCAACTGATTTTACTACCATTTGCATATACCAGAAAAAATCCAGCTTTGTCAGAACTGAAAGTTTTTCATAACTTCATATCTTCCAAGTTTCTGGAAGACTGCATTCTGTGGCCTTAGTTAGCTTTTAGTAAGCTTAACATTCCTGGTCATTCTAATCTAGTCACTCAACAGGGCATTTCTGCTCACTGTCGCCCACTAGATATTTTGTTCGGTACTATATCTTTAAAAAATATATTGATCCCACAACAGGTGACGTCATGTCTACACTTAGCCCCACCTGTTCCAGTTACTCCCTCTCTCCATTTTTGCTCACTTGTCATATTACATTCCTTATCCAGATGCTGACCAAAACAAAAGTAATAGCTTTTTGCAAAACTCCCTGCAGGAGTAATCCTGACACAGATAAGAGGAGTAATATAACCACCCAAAAGTGGAGAAAAAATAGGAGCATGTTGCTATAAACATTCTGCTGGAAGACACAAGTCTTGGATATTAATTGAACCCTGAAAAGGGCCAATGTGGGGTCTTCTGGATGACCAAAGATTTAAGCCCAGAGGGAAGAGTACATTTAAATGAATTAATCTAAATGGAGATGCACAGCACCCGTTTCTGTCCAAACAGGGAATACTTCACATAAGCATAGGGCAAACATATTTCATTTGTCTTTCCATCTTCCTGGTCAGGGTTGTATGGGGAGAACACTGAGCATAGGTGTGAACTGGATTGGGTGCCAGTTGGGGCACTGCTGCAGCATCAAAGTAGATGGATGGCACTGCCAGGATGCAATTACAGGCCACCACAATGTTGGGGTGGCTCATCATACCAGACAGTACTGTGCTTCAGTAAGTACAGTTGGTGCTGCACACCACTTGTTAGCTGAGCAAAACATATAAAAGACTGTCCAAGGTGCGTTCATGTCTCGCACCAAGTGGTTTGGGATTTTCTCTGAAGCCCCTGTAACCATCACTATAGAAATACACTGCTCACAAAAATTGCGGGATTTTTTTTTATAGGATATTTTATTTTGAGATATCTCCTATTTTTGTGAACAGTGGTCTTTGTTTGTTGGGAGATGTTACTTCTTTTCTTTTTTTCTTACTGCAAACACATGCTAGAGTTTAATATCTTTGTCCCTTGTCATAATTTCTTATGTTGTACTGAGCCATTATGGGTCTTGAGTCTTCACAAATAAAGGTCAATATTGTGGGTTGGGGTATTTAGATCACACCAGTGATGCACAATGAAGAGGAACTAGTGACATTGTAACACAATAGAATGAATATGTGATTAAAGGACATCTCTGGGGAACAAAGGGATGACTTGCAGCTTACTAAAAAAAGTAAAAAAATAATGTTAGTACTGAAAACACAGGGCACAAGAAGAAAAGGTGTTTCACTTCACAGGAGAGCCGGTGCCTAGCCGGTGGCACGGGGTGCAAGGCAGGAACAGCCTTAGATAAGGTGCCTACAAGAAATGTTTAAATAGCTCATTCCCAGCTATTATTACATTGAAAATCATCAAAATGTAACCGCTGTAATAAAGGAAAGCTACAGTCTTTCCCTAGTCTTTTTTATTCATTTCTGCTCCAGTCCTATATGGCTGTGATCAGGTGATTATTACAGCCACATTATTACCACAGAACGCTCCTTTTTTGGCTTTGACAGAATTTTTTTGATTAGTTTAAGTTGAATTGTTTACTTATTCAAAGTTTTCAGTATGTGGCTTGGCTTTGCCAGGGTTTGCCATTTCAACTTTTGTGACGCATGATGGCTGATGGGAGGTGTCAACAAAGCATCATTTACACTTTTACAATGAAATACAGCATAGACTAACTAAGCAGCTACTCTAAGTGCATGTGCTGACATGCATTATTTGTTTACATATATATGTGTGTGTCAAACAGCATAATGGTGAAATACAGTATTTGACACCACTAGTACTATTTAATGCTGAGGTGCAGCCATGGTAAATTAGAACGGTCCATTAGTTACAATTAATAGGTAATGAACACTCCATTGCAGTGTTGTGCAGTACCGTGGGATTTTAGAGCAGCATATGCTATCTTCATAACGATATATTCACCAGGGGCATAGATTGCATTTTTCAAGATCATGGAAAACCAGACATTTGTCCAGGATGTGCATTTGGGGCCAAATATGGCCTGTCTGGTGCAGTTCTGGTGAGATTCAGTTGAAGTCATCCACATTATTCCGTGTTGGTGTGTGGGCTGAGGGAAAAGGAAAGTATGGTCCAGAACTGTGCCATCACCCATTTGCTCCCATGTTATGTTTGATATTGTTGTTATTGTGTTGCTCCCAAAAACATATTTTACAGTCAAATAATCCTGATTTATAAGGCCCATAACTCATGTTAGGTGCCTCTGGTTTCAGAAATCTTGCCCTTTATGTATTATATATTATTAATAATCAGACTGGATTTCAGCAAACATAACATGATAATGATTTAATTGTAGTTTTTAAACACCACATTTTATGCAAAAGCCTTTTCTCTGTTGGTCAGTGGAACAAAATAAATCACAAGCAACAGCAATCATGGAAGCAAACAGATACGAAAAAGTAACTCTCAAAGGTCTAAAGAATTATATGTCCATGACATTTGTGAGATGGGGTATTCTTCATTCTCAGGGCATCTGTGGTTAAGAGGGAAGAGACAATAACAAGCCAACAACCTAACCCCAGACGCCCCGACTAGACATTCCTGGTTACACTAGATGACAACTTTACTGAAGTGCTGGCATATCCATTGAAAAGATTTTGATACTAAACCCAAGAGGCAGAACGTGAAAAATGCAAGGAAAATTCGACCAGTAAATTTCAGCAAAAGCCACTGGTTAATTCCCTCTTGACAGAATTTTGGTGAGAAAGTCATTCTGTAGACTCCAGCACATTCTTGAAAATCATATGTAACCTACCAGTTTAAATGACTACAGAATAGTGAAATTAAGCAAAGGTACATATAATTCGTACATAGGAACGTTATTGGAAGAACAATAAATCATGGAACAACAATCTTGAAGGACCAGATTCCAAAGTGTCACACCCACAGGCCGTTCCAGCATGCGTGTTAAAAACCTGTGTTCCTTAGAGGACAACTGGAAGGAATTTACATATTCATTTCCCTACAATGCATAATCTACTTACGTGATTTAAGGAATTTTAGTGCATAAAGGGCAAAGGCTCAAGCATAAACTGAAGACCTGTGATCTCTGATCCTTCAGGTGGTTAAAACGGTCATTTGACAACAGCTGATATAACCACATGGGCAAGGGGCTACTTTGGCTGTGTGAAATTGTAGGTATTCCGATATGTCATTTTCCCTTTTGTTTCTAAAATAAAAAGGTGTCCAATGACTTTTGACTCACTCTGTATTATATATGACCACAAAAAGGGCACTTATGTAGTCTGTGAGCAGAATTTCACGGAACCGAGCTTCATCTGTTTGTGTACATGTCCCCAGCACTGGCTGAAAAATAACACATATATATATGTATGTACATATATAAATAATACAGTGTGACTTTCCAGTGTTACCATGTTTTATGCTGTTTTAACAAAGAAATCATAACTGCTTTAAAAGATATATGAATTATATCTGACTAACACACCAACCCCAACACATTGTGATAAACTATCCCATTAGGGTCATGTTGTTCCATTAAGTATTGATGTTCTTAAGAAATCTTCACAATTCCAAAATGAAACATGTTTTCCTGGCGTTGGTGTGGGCAGACGAATGATACTCTGTCAGCCAAATCCATCACTGACTGTAGAGCAATGGCGTGACCAGACCCATTACTCAAAAGCACTGCTACAACTGGAAGAAACAAAAAATAATTAATTTCTTTGTCAGGCAACTTCATATATAATTAACAAGGAATAAACAAAGTAAACATTATTTCTGTCAGATATACTCTCTGATGGAAAGGGTACATCACATACTGCATCAGAAATGTAGTTAAAATGACTACAGGGGTACATGGGATTCCCAGTTATATGATGGAACTACTGAATAATAGTGACATATTGGCCCTTATTGTCTTGCTGTCAGAGTCCTGTCTACTTGAGTGACATTGATGCGGTCGAATACCAATCATTGTGTGACAGTGAAAACTAAGAAGGGAGCTCAACTAGAGATTAGATACTACCTAGAGATTAGTTATTAAAGAGCCTTGAGAACTAATGATCCTGTTTACAGTCTTTTCCTGCAACTTGAGAATTGGGATTGGATATGGATAGGACTAAGCCACATAAAAATGCATGTGTAAATGCACCCCCTGATACACTGATTTGAATAAGATTCCCCAAACAATTTCAGGAGGTGTCTTGAGATGCCCTGCACCCATATTCTATATAATTATGAGGGACTGTAGTAGCCTAGGGGTTAAGGTACTGGCTATGAAAGACTGTATAGTTGTAAGTCGCTCTGGATAAGGGCGTCTGCTAAATGACGTAAATGTAAATGTAATCATATAATGCAGAATAGTGCATTGAGATCTTGGAGCAACATTCAAGCATGGTTGTGGAATAAACGGGTACTGGACAGGCTGTCTGCAGTAACAATTACAAAGTGGTAAATGGCGTACTGTCCAAATATTTTTTTGTAATGTGTTGCGGGCCTCAAATGCAGGAATAGATGGATGAATATGAAATGGTGTTGACCAAACAAAATGTGAAATATCTCAGGTTCATACTGTAATTAATCATGCCTGTAATTAAATAAATGACAAGGTAAATGTAACACATAATGACACAATAAGTTTGTCATACCAGTATATAAAATATAAAATATATTTTTATAAAATTATATTATACAACATAAAAAAAGTATAAAAAACACACACACACACACAGTACTACTGTAATTAATCAATGGGATGACTGTAAATGGGCAGATGGATAACTTGGCAATCATAAAATGCATTGGTACCTAGGAGATATGGATGAAGAAACCCCGTCTGTGATTAGTATGCATGGTAATAGATGTGCATGGAATTGGACTGCTCTATTACATAGCAATAGACACTGTGCTGGGATAATCCAAAGAAATTCAAATGGCGCACTCGTAATCCCTTCCTGACTGATCGCCTGTATTTTAATTTGGGTCTCAATAGGGCAGCTTTTATGGATTTATCATAGTGTGCACTGCTGCTATGAGATGGGAGGTCACATGGGAAGACGCTCAAGTGGACTTTCAGCACAAGTGGGAAGATAAGTGCATTAGATAGAGAACCTATTGGCCTGCTGGCGTTAGCTTTGATGATAAAGATTATACAAGAGGACAGGAGGGGAGACGCATGTTATATTCTCACCATTCTGTTGTGGGTGTTAATGGGGGTAGCATGGTATAGAACATGGAATGTTGCCATTTTTGTAGAATATACAGATAATAATAACATTTTATAAAAGCCAGAAATATAGGCTAGTGATTTACATTCTCGGTTTAAATAGAAATAAACTAACATAGAGTCAAATGGTGAGGCCAGGTCTGTTAAGGATGAATTAGAAAATTAATAACATTCATTTAATTAAGAATATAAATACAGTAAATTACAATATTGGATACGAGTTACATACAGCCAATAGCAGGTGAAGACCTTTGGGGGAGGGTGTAATTACTTACTGTCTACCTAAATGTGCATTGTGGGCATTAGGAGGACTAATCAATTAATTAACATGTTGTCTAAGGGGGAACTGTCACCCCTAGAGTTGCCACTGCTTACAGCTACCAAAACCATTACACTAATCTGTTATATGTACAGTGGGAGCCTAAAGTGTAAGCCACTAGTGAAATAACTTATTTCTGTGTCAAATATTTATATTGCGGCAAGATAATGGCCCAAATAAATAACTTAAAGCTTTGCAAAAACTACTTAAGCTCCAAATAAATTAGGAATTTTCTGCACAGCCATTTGTCCTAAACCCCCACTGATAATTTATGGGGGGTCTAACATTTCCCTTCAATCAGGGGCAGTTCTAGATTACTTGTCCTACTATGGCACAGAGATTTTGGAGGTCCCCAGCTGTACCCCTCTGCTTGTCAATCAGTCGTAGGGACATCTGTGCCTGTTAAACACTAAAGAGGGCAGCAAAGTGGCACAGCGTTTAGCGTGGTCGCCTTACAGCTCCAGCGTCCCGGTTTGATCCTAGCTAATTACTAGGAATTTGCAAGTTCACCCCATATAACATGTATTTACTCTGGGTGCTCTGGTTTTCTCCTACAGCACAAAGGACTGTGGTAGCCTAGCCAGTCAAGGTACTGGACAGGGTTCACTCTGACCTCTGCCAAGCTGCCACAATTGGGTCCTTAAGCAAGACCCTTAACCCACAATTGCTTGAATTGTAAGTTGTAAGTTGCTCTGGATAAGGGCGTCTGCAAAATGCCGTAATTGTAAATGTAAAGACTTGTGTTAGGTTAACTGGTGTTATTAAAGTAGAAGTGGCACCGTATGAAGTTGCCAGATGCTGCTATTGCTCAAGTGTGAGGGGAGATCACACTAAATACTTACAACTTTAGCCTATGAAAGCTCTTTTTCTGATTGTCTTTCAGTTTTTAATTCTGCATACACATTTCTTGTTGTATTCTCATAAATAGACTGAGAAATAATTATATAATCCGTTTGTATTAAAGCAAACTTATCTAATGGTGACCTTTTTTGGCAGACTTTTACACAGTACTGCATATGCATTTTCAAAATGTTCAGTGCACGATTATAAGCAAAAAGAATTGTGTAGACAATTTCTTTGTCATTTCCCCTTCTTCGACTGATTTGGGGGAGTGTCCATACTAGGTGTTAAGTAGTTCAGGGATGCAATATCCCCCATGCCAGAGGCGCCAGTATTTTCCAGCCTGACCCAATCAATCATCGATCCAGAGAGCATGTTTGAAATGTGAGATGAGCAGTGGCTAACGAGAGGGCCTAAGGGAACGTTCTGAGAAGAAGGCAGAAAGAAACAACAATAATACCTAGAGCTAAAATAATGGAGAAACACAAAATACTGTGCTAAAGTAGCATCAGTGATTCAAAAGTAGTTTTTTTTTTTACTCCGACATTACAAAGATGTGCTTTGGGTAAATTGGATGCTCGGAGTTGCCCCTGTGTGTGTAATGATTATGGTTATAGTTTTGCTCCTGTCACAAATTGTCAGTAATGTGATTTTGAATAAAAAATACACTAGCCTTTTTTGCACTGAATTAATGCTGGCTCGATACCATTTTTTTTCTGCCCAAACTTGAATATCTGGCAATTCTAATATCAGACCAATACGCTGCTACCACCTCTTGAAACACTGGCGTTGCATATGTTGCATTTAGCTGTACTTTTATTATCCTTGAGCAGTTTTAACTCGAGTTCTAGCTACTGCTCACGTGACACATCTCTGTTTACGTTGTCCAAACTGTAGTAAAGAATAAACGTGATAGGAAAGATATTGGAGTAAACAGTATTTTCCCCCATCTGATCTCCAAGCCAGTGATTTTGCCATACATCAGGCCGATATTAATACAGGATATTGAATCGGTAAAACACTACACTAAATATACTAAATACATTAACCTTTTATGCTGAAGTGATATGTGATATTATAGTGTGTGTGTGTGTGTGTGTGTGTGTGTGTGTGTGTGTGTGTGTGTGTGTGTGTGTGTGTG